>JAADWT010000100.1:0-37348 GCA_023336285.1 Pythium grandisporangium
GGGAATCACCATTATTTCTACCATATCCGAACTTATACCCGACCAATATACCACACAAATTTGAAATCCGGTTTCTATACCACTTGGGTAAAAATGGAAAAGCGAAAGTTGAAATCCATATTGTATACCACAGAAAAACCGAAAATACAGAATATATACCACGCTGCGAATAAACTTTGGTTCAGTAGAACACCACCTCAGTTGCCCACGCCATAGCACAAACGTTCAGCTGGCTGGAGGTCTCGCCACCCGCGCGGCACTTGGACCACCAAGCGGTTCTCTTGCGGCTGACACCGCAGGCCGCACGGCGTCCGAAGAAGTCGAGCACCGGGCAGCAGTGCGTCTACCCGCATCTGTCCCACCGGCCGGATTTCCTTTTGGAAAAAGTCAAACGCGTGTTGGCCGAGGCTGGAGCAGGCGTGGAAACAGTGGCCGACACGGTTTCGAATCCCGTGATGGTACGTGAAGGCTCCTTGTGCTCACGTCGTTGCGGCTCTTAAGTCGGTGAACAAGCTGGCGTCGCTCTCATCGCTTTTTTATGCCTCTTGGACGGCTGAGTCGTACCGTCGCGCCTAAGATCCGTCAATCAAGATAAATCCATACGCAATCAAAGATGACCTTCTGCGTTTGAAGTTCAGAAGCCACCTCCGATTTCAAAGAAGCGCGGTCGGCCAAAGAAGAACTCCAAGCGCATTGAGTCCCAGCCAGCGTCTCTCGCCTTGATCAAGAGTGGGCCGTATAGATGCGGTCGGTGCAAGGAATAGGGCCACAACAAGCGTTCACGCACCCGTGAATAGAGATGCCATGCGTTCTTGACCGAACGACACTATGGATGGTATAAATGCGGAATTTCCATTTTTGTCGTGGTATATTTTAGGGTTTTTCCTAACATTTTGCTCGTAATTTACGGACTGGTATAATTTCCGTCTTTAAGATGGCAGTTTTGACCCAAATGGTATAGAAACCGGATTTCAAATTTGAATGGTATAAAATCCGGATATATTTTAGGAAGTGGTAGAAAATCCGGCAGTTCCCTTTTTTTGGTTTTGCTTTGTTTTTGGATATTCAAATCTTGACCATTCTTGCCGGGAGGGGAAGATGAGCATTCCATGGAAGCGGAACGTCTCTTCCGCTTGGAATCCAAGCCCACACATGAGAAGACAAAGCACGGAATCTTCCATGGCGGAGTCGGATATCATGAGTGCGCTGGCGTTGCGCTGTCCCCGCGAATTGTGTTCGGTGTGTGACGCCTTCCAAGAAGGCATCGGACCTCGTGTTCTGTCTCGAGTGCCCCGCGGCGTACCATTTGGCCTGTGTGCCTGCCAATGCACGTTTCAACCACGCTGGTCTGCTCTGCCCACGGCATCTCGAGTCATTTCTTCCCAAGATTCCTGCATCGCTCGTCACAGACGCAAGCGTTGGCAGTGTCAAGCTGGAGCCGGCTCAGTGTCTACGACAGGACCAGGCGATCAATGCTGTTGACGGAGCTGATATAGCTTTTGTGGCTGCTGGGCTTTCACAAGCTGGACGGAAGGTTACGAAGCGCACCGCGACTGAAGTTACGCCACCACAAATGACGAAGAAGAGATGTAAACACACGGTGACTACAGCATTAAACAGATCGAGCCCAGGGGAGTCCGCCGCTGCAGCGTCACTAGCGGTACGTACAGCCCAAGTACTTGCCGCAGAAGCCCAGGGGGGCTATCAGTGTGGTGTATGCGGTGAAATCGAGGACAAAGCACTCTCGGAGAAGATTTTGTGCGATGGAGGCTGTTTGACCGCGTTCCATGTAGGTTGCGTTGGTGCAGGTACCGTGCCCGATGATGAGAGATGGTTGTGTGAACCGTGCCGCTCCGATGAGCACGTATGCTTTGCGTGCAATCGTGTCGGCATTGTGAATGGAAGGCAAGGTGTGTTCCGCTGCAGTGTAATATCTTGTGGGAAATGCTATCACCTCAGCTGTGTGATGGCCAATAAGTTGTCGGTCGGGCGAGACAGTATTGATTCTTTGGATGCGCCGAGTCATCGCGGGTTCCGTTGCCCTCGCCACGTGTGCTCAGTATGTGCAAGCGCCACGAAAAAAAGCGAACTCATGTTCTGTCTGCAGTGCCCCACCGCGTACCACCGGTACTGTGTGCCTCCCAGCGCGCTTTTCAACGACATCGGTCTGCTCTGCTCGTGGCACCCAGAGGCGCTGTTTCCAAAGATGCCAAAGTTCTACATCGCGGACCGAAACTTTGACAGCGTGGCGGTTGATTCGAGTCTTCGGCTACCAACACTGTTCTTGCCCGAGCATGATCCTGTCGAGTCCGATACCTCCGATGCACACCACTTTCGGCTGCCGTTGACTGCACTCGAGAGTGTCCGAATGCCGTGGCCTTCGTTCCGCTAGCTCGCGCGCAACATGTACACTTCCAAGCAGCTCAAACCGTGCCTGGAAAATATGTCCGTGTGTGACTGCAAGACCCGCTGTGGTGATGATTGCATCAATCGTCAGAGTTTGGTCGAATGTTTCGGACCAGCGCCATCGCCTACTGGGCAGCCTGTAGTGCGTGGGGGCAAGAACCAGGCTACAAACTGCCCATTGGGTAAGCAGTGCGGCAATCGCGCACTTCACGAACGTGTGTACGCAAAGTTTCAGCGTTTCCATTCGATTGAGAAAGGATGGGGCCTGCGGCTTACTGAACCTGTCAAGGCAGGACAACTGGTAATCGAATATGTCGGCGAAGTGATCACCGAGAAGGAAAACACACGCCGGCAACGTGAGCACAGAAGCCACTATCCAGATGACAAGAACTGGTATACTGTGAAGGTTGGTGACAGTGTGTACATTGACGCTCGCTACAAGGGGAATGAAGCGCGATTAATCAACTATTCGGATGACCCAAATTGCCATTTGGTCAAGTGGAATGTTCAAGGGATGACCCGGATTGCTATCACGGCTTTGAAAGATATCCCTGCGGGGGTAGAACTCTTGTATCACAATGAGGTAGGCATCCCGTCCACAGTGGAACGAGGAAATGGAGCTTTTATTCAAAGGGTTAACAATCCGGCGGTCGCATTAGCCGGAGAAAGTGGTGCCGACACCAATCAGGAAGTAAGTATGAGAGCAATCGACGATGTGACCCGCAAGCGTTTGCTATTGGCTCATGCCGCAGAGAAGAGAGCAAGATCCGTGCATGTATAGGGGAGTTGGCGCTTCATGGAAGCAATTCGTGCAGTGGGAGAGATCGAGACCCTAAGAAGAAGCGCAAAACGATGGAAGCAGAGTGAGCAGAACGTTGCAGGAACAGTGAAGACTTTGTACCCAGCTGGCGTCAAGAGGTGGCCATAACTGCAGCATCAGCTGGGTCAGGCGTTTCCTGGAAGGCGATTCCTTTTGTTGTGTAAGCAAATTGTCGTATTCTTCATCACCTCTGCCCTACCAACCGATCAATGCTACTCAATTAAATAATGTATGATGGGTCTTACATTGAGTGGGTACCTTAGATGGTGGTAGGCTTCGCTCGCTACAGCGACAGTACCCACGGGTCCTGCAGTCATCTTCGTTTTTCGTTGCTTGTTATTGGATACAGTACACAGCTTAGTCAGTTACTTGGTGGCCGCATCATTGGGAAGCGCCGTGATCTCCCAGATGTGAATGCGATCGCTGATATATTCTGGGTGCAACTCGGTCACTGGAACCACGCGACGATGCAAGTGGCGCTGATCCAACTCACGGAAGAGAAGCTCATCTGAGAGCACACTGCGCTGCTGATGCGCCATGAGTATCCGCGTGGCCGCGTGCGAGTGCTGTATTAATACCTGCATCGTGCGCACCAAAGGCGGGATCAATTCTTCAACCCACACCACATCCGACGCCAGGATGAAATCCAGATCACCAAACTCTGTGGTTGGATGGAACCAGTCCAAGACGACAGGCGTGACCTTGGTGGTGTCGACCTTGGTGGTGTCGACAAGAGGGGTCTTTTGGAGGGTTCGAGCGGCATTGTCGGCGAGGTTGCGCATGGTGTACTCGAGGTCAGTAAGAAAGACTTGACTGGCGCCCAGAAGAGCTGCCGAGAGACCCACCAGACCGGTTCCAGCACCCAATTCAAGCACACGGGTGCCCGGTAGGATGTCCATGAACGCATGCTCCAGGTACTTGGCCAAAACTACGGAGCCATCCCAGGTGGTCAGCCCTGTGCCCAGGCCTGAGTTGGCCACCTCTCCGATATAGACGGAATTGCCAGCAATACGAAAGCCGCCTGCTTGTGTGTCTACGTCAAAAAGCCTTGCAGGTAGAGCGAGAAATGATGATCGTATCGCATCCTCTTGGTCTCCGGAATGCGGTGCTGGTGCATGCAGAATCAGATTTAGTCTAGCGCGACGAGAGCCAATTTGCTCGCGCGCGCTTAGTGGCTGAAATAGACCGGCGTGGGCGTTGTAGACTTCAAGATCAAAGCCATCCGTGTCGGCATGATCCTTATTGTCCCTGGCGAGGCAGCTCAGATGGACATGGTCGCGTAGGAAATCTTTGATGGACCCCCTCAGCTCTTGAATTGAACAACCAGCATCCACGCGAACCGTGAATGACCCATCGTTTCCATGTCGATGGCGTGCACCAATGCATGCTTCGTTGTCTTGCTGTGCCGCCTCGAGAGCTGAAGGCCGATAATGTCTCTCCATGGGCAGATTCTGGATATCAACCCGCAGCGTAAGCATCCGACCAATTTCGGGTGCCACTGAACTGACGCGCGTACTGTCGCTTTCTGTAGGCTCTTCGTATGCTTGCGTTGTTGTCAGAGCGGGACTCATCGTTGTGTGTAGAGCAATCAGCGCGGCAGCAAGTACGAGGAGATGGATCTGTCGCCGCATGTCGAGACCTGTACGCTTTGGATCTGCTTGTCATGTGACAAGCACACAAGTAGTTACTAACTTCATAGCAGGTCGCGTCACTGCGTAGTTCGTAACGTTACCGTCAAATTACGGCTCAATGATTGCGACCTCGTGGGGGAGTGATGGTCGGCAAGTAATCCTCTTCAAGCAGAGCCATTCGCGTATTGCAGCAGAAAGGAGATAGGTGATGGCGATTGACAAGGAGGTAAATGGAGCAGCTATACTGAGCTCACAAGAGGACTGCCCAATCATTATATACAAAGGTCTTGATCAAGGTCGCTTGAAACTCGTCCGTGTTGGTGTTTGGCGTTGGCATCCAGTCACGTCATTCTCACATTTGCTTGTTCCTCCTCCTCAAGAGTCAAGACGATCAAGAGCACCATCACCAACCCCGTCAGCAGTCCGCCTCGACATCTACGATTAGCCATGGCCCCCAAGCAACGCGTAATTCTTGTGACTGGTGCCAATTCGGGTCTCGGCTATCACTGTTGTCTTTCCTTGGCCAAGTTGGAGCACACGCGACTGATCATGGCAGGTCGAGACGCACAGCGCGTGGGCGGGGCCGTGGCGGCGGTTCGACTGGAAGCCGCTGCGTCGAGCACCGTGGAGAGCGGTATCGTGGACTTGAGCAGTCTGAAATCCGTGCGTCGCTTTGCGGATGACCTGCTCGCGCGCCAAGTGGAGTTATCGGCCTTGGTTTGCAACGCCGGGATCCAGGCTCGCAAGTGTGTCATCACGGAGGATGGCTTTGAATCCACGGTTGGCACCAACCACGTGGGCCATTTTTTGCTGGTGAAGCTGCTGCGTCAGCACACAAAGCGTTTGGTGGTGGTCAGCTCGGAAGTGCACGACGCGGATGACGATGGGTCCCCTACGATGACCCTGGCCAACATCGAGGAGGTGGCGCGTGGACGCAACACATACAATGTGTTCCAGGCGTACTCAAACAGTAAGCTTTGCAACATGATTTTCGCCAAGGAGTTTGTGCGTCACTTCCCGGAAGGCCCCGAGGTGCTAGTGTACACGCCCGGGTTCACACCGGACACGGGACTCTTCCGTGAAAGCAAGGTGCTAATTGCCGCGATCAAGTACGTGATCATGTTTATCGCCTGGTGCAAGGGGAATCGTACCAACACACCAGAGGCTGCTGGCCCCGTCCTCGCGCGTCTGGCATCAGTGGATTCCATCGCGGCCAATGGCTGGAGCAGTGGCGACTACATTCGCCTTGACAAGCTGCACGAGGCTTCTGCGCATTCCCGTGACCCAGCCATTGGTGCTGCCCTCTGGGACCTGTCGGAAGACTGGGTCAAACCCTTCAGCAAGTAATCAGGTACTTAGTACAAGGCTAGCACGTTCGTCGGTCGTCACCATATGGATATGGTTATGGATATCCAAAGAGACGCTGCGGTAGCAATGCAGAATTGATGTAGGGTTCAACACCTCGATTTTTCATGGAGAGCTCTAATCCCCCCTCTAGCAAATATCACATATCGAAGGATCCCGCTGCAAGTGCTCGTCAGAATCTCCCCGCCCCTTTTTTACGTTTAATGACGGCCCTCGTTGATTGGCAACGTGCCAAAAAATATCGAACGCCCCTTGTGCGTGGACAGTGCACGTATTCAATAGTGTAGCCAAGTGTCTCGCCTGGTAAAGATCCCCTTCCCCTCTTTGCAGGCTCAGGTGGTTGATCAATCCGCACCGGGGGGGAATGACCTACCACCTGAACCACATCAATCCCCGCTCACCAAGATTTCCCTCTCATTCGGCAATCAGCGGCCAACCACGCAGATCAAGTCCACGGTCAAGGTCAAGGTCAAGGTCAAGGTCAAGTCCACGGTCAAGGTCAAGGTCCAGGTCAAGGTCAGTGTTGCTGTTCCTTGGCTTGTCGATCGGTTGGTCAGTATGGGTGGGGGGCCGCAGGCAAAGGTTTGCTTCAAGTTCCAGGCCACGGGCACCTGTCGTTTCGGTGCATCCTGCCGGTTTGTGCACATCGCCGACGGCAGCGGCGCCGCGTTTGCTGGTGATGGCGGTCGCGGTCGCGGTCGTTACGATGGTGTTGCACGAGTCGAGGCGACGACCACGCCGTTCTCGTTGGACGCGTACCGGACCCAGCTGGCCAAGCAGTTGACGTCGAGCGCGATCTACGCGGATTATTCGGATGCGCTTGTGAGCTTTTCCACTGGGCGGGATCGCCTCGATGGGCTTTGGAAGGAGTTTTTACTGCCGCGTGATCCAAGCAACCCGTGGCGGCTGGACAGTCAGACGCAGGTGCTCAATTTTGTGAATTCAGGGCTGCGCGCGCTATCCAGTGACGCGTTTGCGAACGCGTTTGTGCGTGAGCTTGGGAAGACGGATGGACGTGGCATCCTCGTGATGCAGGAGCTTCTGGACCACGAGTTTGCCGCGGATGCCGGCCGCAGGCGGGACGTGGTCTCGTTCCAGAGAGGACTTGTGGCATTTGTCACGATGCTGACGATGCAGCGTCTGGGCACGGCGAGTCGACACATGGAAGAGGCCAATTGTGTGTATGCATTTGTGCACACAGCGCATGCGCAGCTGTTTACCAAGTACCTCTGTGAGCTGGAACGCATTGTGGAACGTCACGACCTGGACGATTGCTGGCTGGGACTGACCGAGTTTTTGGAGGATTGCGAGGGCCACAAATTCGCGCCACTCTGTTTTGCTCAGATTTGTATGCCGTTTATTCGGTTGCTGTATTTGCTGGGCAGCAAGTTCCAAGGATTGATTTACGAGCGGGCATTTCAGGATGCGGTGCGTCAAGTGGATGCATTGCTAGTGATGTGGACGACACACCCGAGGGCCAGTCAAGGGTTGAGTTTGGGGAGCGATCAAGAGGGCGATCTTGATTCCCCGTTGTGTGCCAAAATTATGAAAGAGCAGGTAGGGCGGCTTCACAAGATGATTCAGCGCGGAGATCAAAGCATGCAGACAGCGGCCGCTCTGCGAAAGAGGGCTTTGGAGCTAGCTCGTCACCATGACGGCGATGCGCGTCAGGCAGGATCAGCGGGATGGGATATATTAGAGGTCGAGATGCCAGGGGCAGCGGTGTACCCCGATGGAACGATTGGTCCGCGTCACGACAACGATCACCGCGAGATCAGGGATATCCAGTTGCTACCCACCACACAGGAATGTCTATGCGAGGAGCCACCAGTGCTACCAGGAAATTTCCCCTTTCATCGCAATGCCCATTGGCTTCCACCAGGGCCAGAGCGATGGATCGATACACATTTTCGATTGTTTCGAGAAGACTTTTGTGGCACGCTGCGCACATCACTACAGGACTTGCAGTATCGACTTGCCGAAACCCATGGGACGCTGACTGGAGGTCGATTGAAGGATGCCACGGTGGATTATACCGTATTCCCTGTTGTCGACTCTAAGCTCTTGGTGTTACACACGCAAAACTCGGAGCCCCGCGAACAGAGAGGAGATCGGCGCGTGCAGCGTCATGGGCTTTGCCATGTTGTGCGTTTCCCGCACCCCTCTATCGCTCACGTGGTTGGCAGTCGTAAAGCATCGAAGAACAGCGGCAAAGACAACACAGCAGCCCGTCGCGCAATGTGGGAGAAAACGGGTTGGCTTCCATATAATGGTATGGTGGCGCTTGTGACATACGTGAATGGAACGTTTGAAGCAGTGTTCTGTTATATTACAGATCGCGACGAGACCAAACTTGTGAAGGACATCGCAGAGGTCACAGTGCAGCCATTTGTGACAAAAGATTTTAAAACGCTTGAGCGCTGGCAACGCATGTATGCCGTTCATCGTGATGACCTGCGCGGAAGCGCTCCAGTCATGTTTCTCGTAGAATTTAACAAGGTGTTTTTGGTCGCGTATGAGCCTGTGCTACAAGCGCTTCAGTCGCTTCGACCAGCGGCCATGCCTTTCCTGGACTATTTAGCGCCCGATGGACCGCCCGAAGAAGGGCGCGTGGAGATGGAGGTACCATTGTACTGCCTAAAAGCAGGATTTCAGTTTGATCTGACGTCGGCTGTCGCGCGTGAAGGTGCAGCAGGTCTTGTCCAACGAGAGCGTTTACACTTACGCCCGCTTGAGCCAGCATCGCGTGATGACTGTGAAGAAGCCTTGGTGCAATACTCAACGCTTGAACGTGACCAAGCCAAAGCGATGGTTCGAGCATTATCGAGCCGCGTAGCCTGTATCCAAGGGCTTCCGGGCAGCGGAAAGTCATTCATTGGAACACTCCTTACGCGCGTTATTGTACATGCGTCAGTTTCTCCTGTTCTGGTGGTGTGCTATACAAACCATGCGTTGGATCAGTTTTTGTGCCACCTACTGGATGCTGGAATTTCGAATCTGGTGCGTGTCGGTGGTCAATCGAAAGAACCACGATTGGAAAAGTACAATCTCAACAAGATTCCCAAGTCGTTTCCGCGCTATGAATTGAAATTGCTATACGAGCAGCTAGACGAGTGTGCTGCCGAAATTTTAGCAGCGTCACGAGAATTAAATGCCAAATCTCGAAGCTTATCATGGAAGGCTCTGAAAGGGTTCCTGGAGACAAATGATCCGAATATCTTTGATTATTTCGAAGAATGGCAGGGTGATCTTTTCTCAGACGGGTGGGAGATCGCTGGATGCAAAGACGTGCTGGACTATTGGTTGCAAGGCCGAGATCTTGGATCGGGTCAGCTTCATGTGTCAAGCACGCAGAGCCCAAACGTCTGGCAATGGAATCTTGCTGACCGCCACGCAGCTAAAGACGAGTGGTTCAACGCAATGCAAGCCGAACATGTGGAAGAACTTGTAAAGGCTCAGGCGGAGTATCGCGATACACTGAAGAAACTCGCAATTGTGAAGGACCAAGCAGATGTGGATATGCTACGAAAAGTGCAGATCATCGGCATGACAACGACAGGAGTTGCCAAGCACCAAGGAAAGATTGCTGCCGTAGCTCCACCAGTCGTAATATGTGAAGAAGCTGGCGAGGTGTTGGAGGCACAGTTGATGGCGTGTCTAACGCCTTCTTGCCAACAACTCATTTTGATTGGGGATCATAAGCAATTGCGACCTCATATTGCCGAGTACAACCTCAGTGTGGAAAGTTCTGTTGGCAAGCGCTTTGCATTGGATGTCTCTCTGTTTGAAAGGTTGGTTTCACCAGCTTCTGGACTACCCTGGTGGATGTTGACTGAACAACACCGGATGCGGCCACAGATTTCGCAATTATTGCGAATGCTATTCTATCCAGAGGTCCGCGACGCACTTGAAACGACCGATTACCCTCAGTTGCTGGGAATTGACCAAAATGTGTATTTCGTGACACACAGCAACCCAGAAGACAACGCATCTGGACTTCCAGGATCGTCGGCTCGGTCGCACTCAAATGCGTACGAGGTGGACTACTTAGTCGCGACATTGCGATATCTGCTGCAGCAAGGCTATCGCACGAGCGACATAGCAATTCTCACGCCGTATGTCAGCCAATTGGTGAAGTTGCGAACTGCACTACGTGGACAATTCATTCTGGAGTTGAACGAATTAGATTTGACGGAGATTAAGCGCGCGCTGGAAGATATGGACGAAGATTCTGGGGATGCCATAGATTTTGAGGACGCCACACATGGAGGGTCGACAATGCTGGGTGCAACGAAGACAAGTTTGGCTGGTTCGATCCGCGCGGCGACAGTGGACAATTTCCAGGGGGAGGAAGCCACCGTTATATTGGTGAGCTTGGTGCGTAGCAGCGCCAATCCAAATCGTGGAACAATTGGATTCCTCAAGACTCCGAACCGGATTAACGTATTGCTTTCACGTGCCAAGCACGGGTTGGTTTTGGTTGGCCACGGTGATTTGCTCCGACAGAAGTCCCCCTTGTGGCAGCGCATTCTCGACAAATTGGAGTCGGATGGCTGTTATGGATCCGGATTACCTTTGCACTGTCAGCAGCATCCAGATTACCACTGGGTTGCAACGCAACCGGAATCCTTTGGCCAACTCGCTCCGGATGGAGGATGCCTCCGCCCGTGTGGACAAAGGCTACCGCGCTGTGGTCATACGTGCCCGAAGTTGTGTCATACGGATCAGCCGTCTCACACTGCCATCTATTGCACACAGCCATGCCCACGTCTACAAGACGGCTGTAGGCATGTTTGTCCAGAGGTTTGCGGCGATCCATGCGGCCCATGCCGAGTGGAAATTGGTACGATTGAACTGGCCTGTGGACACAAATACCGCAATGCGCGTTGCTATGAAGCCAAGGCAACTACAAAGTTGCGCTGCAAGGAGCTAGTCGACAAGGTCGTGCCTGAGTGCGGACACGCTCGGCGTATCGCATGCAGTACCAGCAAATTCAAATGCACTCGAAAATGTGGAGCCGCGCTGCCGTGCGGGCATGGGTGCTCAAGTAGTTGTAGTGAATGCGTCGCGAAGACTTTGGAGGCATTTGAGAACGAGCCAGAGCCAGATTTGCCTATTGTGCCATCCGAACATGGTCCCTGTCAGAAGGAATGTGGGCGTGTGTTACCATGCAGCCATCCATGCCATGGAATCTGTCACGGGAAAATGCCCTGCCCGCCATGCAAACATATCTGCGATGTGTTTCGCTGTATTCATGGGGCGTGCAATCATCCATGCAGCGATCCGTGCGCAGCCTGCACCGAGCCATGTGATTGGCAATGTGAACACCGTGATCGGTGCCCACTTCCTTGCGGTGCTCCTTGCAACCGACAGTTATGCGATCAGCGGTGCACGAAATCGCTGGATTGTGGTCACCAATGCCCCAGTGTGTGTGGTGAAATCTGTCCATCCAGAGAATTTTGTCATCAATGTGGTGACGATGAGTTAAAGGATCGTGTTGCAGATGTGGTACTCTTTCAGACGTATGGCGAGCTGGATCCTTCGGAGGACCCAGTACTGGTTCTTCCCTGCTGCTTAACCGTGTATACGATGGCAACGCTCGATGGAACCCTTCACATGAACGATTACTTTACCACCAGCGGCAGACCGCGTGGTCCACTGCCAAGTGAATACATGGATCTACCGCAGTGCCCGAACTGTAAACAACCAATTCGTGGGCTTCGCCGATATGGGCGAGTCACCAAACGCGCCGCGATTGACGCTGCCGAGAAAAAGTTTATTGCACATTCTCAGCGCCGGCTGGTCGAGTTACAACAGCGGGTTAATGTAGCCGCCGATGATGGTGAACTGACGGAGGGCAAGACACTATGGCACGATATACAACTATTCGGAGCCACCGTCAAACGACCACCTTGCCAAAAAGCGTACGAGGCTTGCGTGGCTCAGCTCACAAAGACGCGCGGCGGTCACGGCGGTGGAGATGTGTATATTGACCAGAACACACTACCGATTCCTAACACCGTGTTCCCGTACATTGGCTACTTTAATCTTCTTTCTGCTCAAGTCGCACTTATCCGTGGGGCGACCGGGATTGCAACGAATGCTGAAACTCATGCGCGTAAGGCTGTGAGCGAGTTTACGCGTGCTTCTCTTTCACAACAGAAATACGAGGCTGATTTGATACTGGTGCAGGCATTGATACTTTCAGCAGACAAGAAATTGGAGAGCTCACCAGCGACGGACGGTGAGCGCACCAGTCAGCAACAAGCGGTTGAACGCATTGGTAATGAGGCAAGCAACCTGTTAGACGAGTTATCGCTGGCTCCACCGTCATTTCAGACATTGCATGGACCGAATCTCCGAAATTTCCGATCTAAGTTGGAGCATACCCTGTCTCGCGCACGAGGCTTACCGTTTTACGAAGGTGTGTCGTTGGAAGAGATGCGATCCGTCAAACTAGCCATGCAAGAAGAATTCTCCGGGTCTGGTCACTGGTACCGGTGCACGAACGGGCACCCGTATTCGATTGGCGAATGCGGCATGCCAATGGAGCAAACCCGGTGTCCAGAATGCGGAGCTGCGGTGGGAGGTTCGAATCATCAAGCTGTTTCAGGCACTGCGTATGACGCATATATGGAATCGCTGTGAGCAGGGCGGCCAAGCGAACTCACTTAGTGGTGCGTTCGTTATTTGTCGTTTCTGCCGCACAACGATCGTCCGTGATCCCGTACCATGCATGTTCTTGTATGACGTTCAGTGAGTAAGTGAATATATCTTGTGTCTTGCGTAAGTCTTGTCAATCGATGTTATCAAACTCGAGATGATCACAAAGTTGAAATTTGTTCGTGTATTCTCTCTTCCGCACCAAAGTAATCGGTCGTTTGCCTGTTTCAGCCAAGCACATGGGGTACACGGGAATTCTGTATCCGGTAAAGGTCTCATTTAGGATGCTTGCTTACGTAGGGGCACGATGCGTAGATCAGTATCCATTCTGGCATCTGCAGGTCGTTACTTACGCACCAATGCAGCATCAGAAAAGTCTCACAGCGATAGATCGAGAGGATTGGTGAAGACGCACCACTATGGTGTCTAGTTGAAGACACCGACACGCCAAATCAATCAGTCATGGCATACCCCCTCGACATGGCCATGCTTGGAGTTATTTTCTTTCTCGTGTGTCATTCCTCATTTTCGCATCGCGCATTCCAGTAACTTATTACTGCTGCCAAGCAGTTCCGGGCCTCCACAACGATTCAATATCGACCAGGAAGAGGGTGTTACGGGTGGCAACTCGGGACTCGGGTGTCCGTGCTGCCTCTCTCACTCATTGACCAAGCTCGAGAACACGCGTGTTATCTTGGGTGGCAGCAGCGCGGATCAAGTGGGTGAGGCTTCTACTGCCATCCAGCGCGAAGCCGCTTCGATATGCACCGCCGCGCTTTCGCAAATGTGGTTTGACTGCTCTATTATCAGCTCCCATCTAATCTGGGTGTTACTTTTGGAGACTATGCAATACACCCCAGTCACATTTACCTTGACCCGCTGTGTCGTTTCGCCCGCTGCACAGACACAGGCAGTATCACCTTATTGCAGCGCCGTACCTTCTTGCTATCGCGATTTGTTCGCTTCCAACTGGCTCGGAACCCAGCTTTACGTCACGCGCGGGGTACGAAGATGAGTGGGCTCTTTGCGCGCAATAAGACATTCCGTCCTACGAAGCAGCACGGACACGGGACCAAACGCTATGACTTGCACAAGCACGCACAGGCAACTCTTGGAAGGTAAGCAAATCCCGAGCCCTCTGCCCTGCGTCGGTGTCTTTAACATGAAGTACTTACTAAGTCTTGAGTGACAATTGATAGTGGAGATATTCGCAACGCCGTGGCATTACCCATGGGGGAAGACCTCAACGAGTGGCTCGCTGTCCACAGTTCGTATCATGCCGCCTATATCTGCTGCCTTGTTCATGGTGTTGCTCGCTGACGGGTTTTTGTTTGCAAAATTGTCATTAGCTGTCGATTTTTTCAATGAGATCAGTATTGTATACGGTACGATCATTGAATTCTGCACACCCGAGTCGTGTCCAAAGATGAGCGCTGGTGCCAAGTAAGCTGTATCCTCTGTCAAATCGAACGTTCTTACCATTGGCCAAGCGATGCGCCAGTACTGAGACCTCTGTGTGTGTGTGATACTGTTTCTGTTGTTGTTGTTCTCGACCACACCAGGTTTGAGTACCTGTGGAAGGATGACAAGAAGTACAAGTCACCAGCCAAATTACCAGCGCCCGAGTACATTGACATGCTCATGACCTGGGTTGAGGACCTGGTGAGCGACGAAGCGCTCTTTCCAACGCAGCCGGGGGCGGCGTTCCCACGGGGTTTTCAATCCGCGATCAAGAATATCTTTCGTCGCCTCTTTCGCGTCTACGCTCATGTCTACTATTCGCATTTCGACAAGATCGTGTCGCTGGGTGCGGAGGCTCACCTTAATACATGCTTCAAACACTTTATGCTGTTCGTGAACGAATTTGAACTCGTGGACAAGCGCGAGCAGGACCCGCTCAAGGAGCTGATCAAGAACCTGGTCGGGTGACGAGCAAACAATCGGTGAGCGAGGAACCAGCGCGACCCAAGCCTCGCCACAATTACCATCTCTCCATTTCTCTCTCTCACTCTTGATCTGAAAGAGTGTGTGAACCTGGATACACAGTGTGATGTTGAATAGACATGGCTTAATACCGCCTACTTTTGACCGGACAAGATTGAAGCTACGCTAACTTACCTTCTGTGCTACGACTGGGAGGATAGCGTCGGACATGGTGGCCCTGTGAGGGCGGGGCGCAGGTTGCGGAGTTGCCCCGGTTTGATTGACCCCATCCACATACCTGCTGTACCTGCAGCAATCGCTCTCCACTGTGTCGTTCCGACATTTGCTTTCAGGTCCACAAGTGCCGACGAGCAGAACGGAGACCCCTAATGCAAACTCCACGATAAAACACGTTTGTGGTGACCGGTGCTAACATGGGCGTTGCCTACGAATGCTGTATCTCGTTGGCCAGGCTCGAGCACACGTGTGTTATTGTCGCCAGTCGCAACCAAGCGTGAGTGGATGCATTTGCCGGCAACCTACTTGAACATGAACTCAAACTCTCAGCTGTGGTCTGTGATACCGGTGTGCAACTCAACGGGTGAGTTCTGACCTAGGATCGTTTCGAGTCGACGATTAATGTCCATCATATGGGCCTATTCCTTCTCGTGCAGGTGCTTCGAGAAGATACACGAGGTGTCGTGGTGGTGAATTCCGAGATGCATGACCCCCAACGATGCCGGCCGGCTCACGATGACGGTGGATAATATCGAGGACACGGTATTAATACGTGGACGCGACAAGTACAGCTTGTTCACTGCCTGCTCGAACAGCAAGCTGTGTATCATGCTCTTTGCCAAGGAGTTTGTGCGTCGATAATTGGAAGACCCAGAGATGCTGGTGTACCAGCCCGGCTTCATGCCAGGCACGGACTTGCATCATGCGAATAAGGAGTTTTTTGTCCACCATCTTCGTGTACGTGGTCAGCTACATGAAGTCGCTGAAGAACAACCGCACCGATGCATCGGATCGCGGTGGGCGCCACCACGCCCTGCCTTGCAACCGTGGACGCAGTAGCAAGCAATGGGTGGGAGAATGGTGATTACATTCGCTCAGGCACTTTGGTTTCCTTCCATCATTTCTGCACCTGACGTTCTGTACCTGTCGTAGGCAAAGCCAGAAACATGTTCACAAACCGTTCCGCACTAGAAAAAAGACGCGACAATTGATCGTCAGCACAAGCACACACACCAAACAAATCTTGCTGATGCCCTTTACACTTACGTCAAAGTACTTCGTACGAATGATATGACAAATCATCCACGTTGAATAGTAGGACAGCACAAACAACAGTCGCTTCGTCACCACCACTGCGTTCAACGAGTGTGTCGACTGCTACAAGACCTGGAAAGTATCGGAAATCCTGAAAGCCAATCAATCAGTCAGCTTTAATGAAACACACATTACCATTTGAAGTCAACATTGGGAGAATGTTATTTTTTCTTCTTCTGTAGAGACATGCGCAACACACATCTACGTCCACAGGGATACCTCCACGTACACGCCCACGTTGCGCTTGTGAGCGCGAGCGCGAGGCCGGTCTAGGCTAGCAAGTCGATGGGTTGCTCGCGTCTCTGCTGGTGAGGCTGTTGCATTTTCTGTTGCGTGGATGGCTGCGCGATATGCGCAAACGGATCAAACGCCACTAGTGTCGAGTCCTGTTGCTCCGCGCGGGGAGACACACGGATCGTCATCTCGGAAAAATCCAGCAAATTGATCTCGTCCGCCGTCTCCTTGCCATGGATCACGCTCTGATCGTAGTTGTAATGCGCATAGTCTAGCTGCTGCTGCTGCTCTTGTTGCGCCATGACCGAGGCTGTTTGGTTATTGCTCTCCACACTGTTGCTACGCTCCTGGCCCGACGAGATGCGCAGTCCATCGGCATCAAATCGATCCGTGGGCAAGGGCTCATGCTGCGTGGATGCTCGCCGGGGCACATCAATCGGCTCCCCTGTACGCGACACAATGGGCCGTTCCCATTGCGCCGAGTCATGGTTCTCATTCCGGAAATACGACGTACCCCGAGACCGCGAGTAGACCGGGAACCAGCCCGATTGCAGCACAAACTCCGTCTCGCTTAAATCCTTCCAGGCACACCCATTCACGAAAAACTCGTATCGTTTCCCCTCTTCCTCCAGGGTCACGATGAGACCCAGCGTATGCACCCGTGACAGTGCATACTCGTATTCCCATACATCTTCATCGATATCATCGTGGTTCATGCGGCACAATAGGCGGGAATCCAGGATCACGACAAACTCGCCCGTGTCATCACCGCGGTCCACGTCACGGAGCTCCATCTTGTGCAATGTGCCATGCAGTCCAAACGCAAAGGTCCAGCTCGTGCATTGCGCGCGCTCCTGCCGAGCACGCCGGTCCACGGGCGGCCCAATGCTGCCGTCATCCACGCTGCCATGGTCCACCACGTCCGGCCGCACAGCGCGTTCCAGCACGCGCTGCTCCATGGAGACACGACGCGCGTACAGCTCACTGCTCCACATGAGGCCACCGGCGCCACGCTGGCGCTGCATCGCCAGCGCACCCAGCGAGCGCTCCGGGAGCTGGTCCCAGTGCACGCCATCCACGGACAAGTCGTACACGCTCTCGAGGCGGCGCTCCCCCACGACCACGGTGGAAGCCACGTGGCGAATGGCCACGCAGAGCGTCACGTCCTCCTTCGCGGGGACGTGGAAGTGGTGGCTCCATCCACCGGCAAAGAAATGATCCGACGCAAACAGACGGCGGCCATCCAGACGCAACCGCTTCTTGGCCGTGACTCGGGAATGCTCTAGCATGACCGTGTGCACCTGCGCCGAGTCGGCAAACACGAAGCGCCAGGTGACGCGCTTCTTGGAGCGAGCCACGCGCTCGCCAATGTTCTCGCTTTCGCGGCTCACGCGCAGCACCGACATCGAGGGGTCGAGCGCGGACGTGGTCGTGGCCAGCATGATGCGCGTCTGTCGTCGGCTTCCTTCCAGCCGCGGGTTTCTTCTTCTTATGCTTCTTATGCGGCTGTGACGTTGACTGATTTATTGGGCGCGAAGTGGTTCCATAGAGTGAATGTTGTGTGCCTCTGGACCCAAAACAAGGTGAGACGGAGGGGGAAGGACGGTACCCGAACGGTATATTCCGTTATTGCGGGAACGTTCCTGCCAGGGACGTTTTCGACTCCAGTAAATTATTGCCAGCGAGTGCGAGTCCCTGGTAATAATTTACTGGGGTCGAAGTGTACGTTTACAAGTGCAGAAGGGAGAGTGCTATTGGAGTTAGTGACAATAGAATTGCGTTTTGGAGCAGCAACACAGCATCTACGTCAAGGCGTTGCGTTTGACCACGGGCATGACTGCATCTCTTGCTCCCTTTCTTTCTCTCTATCGAAGAGTGTGGGGTCACTCTTCCAGGGCCTTGCGGTACGCCTCAAAGTCGAATTCCGCGGGTCGGTTGTTAAATTTGTCGACCCAAGCAAAGAGCGCCTCGTCCGAGTAACTGGCCAGCAATTGCGTCACGAGTTTTTCCGATTCCTATTCACACCATGATATAACACACACATGAAGCGTTAGTAGTCATCCAATGCATTACATCGAGAGCACACGCAAGTGGAAGAACCACGAGCACAGTGCATTCATCCATGGCCAGCCACCACAGCCAGGTAAGCATCCCCCACGTACAGGCTTGTCGAGCATATTGACGACATCTGCGCGCAGCAGACCCACATCCTTTGTCTCCAATAGATTGTCGAAGAGTGATACGGTCACACAGGGCGGTGCCAGTGTCGGATTCTCCTTGAACGCCTCGAGATACGTCACGAGAAAGCACTTGTCCTGGAATTGGCACAACATGTTGAAGAATCCGTCTTTACGGTAGACGGGGACAACGAAGAACGGGGCCTGGCGCGCCCGCTCCACAATCGAGTTGTACTCGTGTCCGTCCAGCGTGATTGCAAAGGCGTCATCCTTCTCGGTGTGGTAATCGTTCCAGATGCGCTGAATCGCCGCGGGCTCCTCGTTTTCGAGCAGGTCCAACTTGACGATCTGATCCAATGCACGTGGTGCGGGGAACGAGAACCCACCACCGGCCTTGCCCGTGGACTCGGAGGAGAGAGAGCGTGTGCAGGCCGCCCCGACGCGATGCCACTGCTGTAGCGAGCGCGTAAACGAGCGCCGCATGATGTGCGGCAGTGCCATGATTGTCGATCGATTACTGGAGGATAACTGGGCGACTACGTATCGCGAACGGGTATTGAGGCGAGCGCCACACACTGTGGCGCTCATATCAATACCCGTTAAGAACCAGCTGGGGGAAATCAGGGACTCGCGTTCCTTAAAGGAACGCGAGTCCCTGATTTAGCATTGCTGCCTCCCCCCCCCGACAACCGTACAGCTTCCATATCACGTGACGTATCCGATGATTGTTGGACATGATGGCCGGTGAGAGTCGACAATAGCGATGACTAGCGCATTGGATGATTGTCATCAGACACTTTTTGGATTGGATAGGAGAGTTGACAGTGAAGTTGTTGATGGTTTCAATGTCAATCCTCTTATCCAATTCAAAAAAAATTCTGGACACGATGGTGCCATTTTATCCAGTCCAGTTTCTGTCCAACCATGTCCACGACACGACGGGTAGCCGTCGTGGACTTCTATCGTTGATTCATTTTCGTGTAAAGTCTTTTAGCGGCGGTATACTATTTTATTGATTGGCGTTATAGTGTATGTGTCTTTGACTTCTCCAAGTCGTGCGTTACAGCCTCGAAGCAAAGTGGTTGGTTGGATTGGCATTGACATTGGCATTGGTCTATGTGGCGGTGTTTATTGTGACGTCCGCGTTCTTCTCGAATAGCAACAAAGGCAAACACTTCCTGTCAATGCTTCGCAATATCTTCTCGTGGTGATGCGCGACACACTGAGAAACAAAATCCACAAGCGAGGTCATTGAATGCATCGCCTCAGCTGAAATTTGTATCGCCGAGGTGGGCCTCACCACATGCTTGGCCTCAATTTGAGTTCCAAACAAACTATGAGCGCCGGCGCTCTCGCTCTTGCCCGCACAAGCAGAAGCGTGGCGAATAACTGTCCACCCCTGGATGAGTCGAAGCGGGATAGCTGCTTGCACTGGGAAGTCGAGTTCGGCGGCCCATACAATCACAGCGCGGTCCGACTCGGTATAGATTCGCCCAACAATCATACCCTGCACAGGCCCAGCGTAGACAGCAGTCGCGAGGGTCAGTTGAAAACCTTTGATCATCGTGTCTTCGGACACCAGTTCCTACGAGAACAATACAACACCAACAACAGTTTAGGAGTTACAGACGAGAAACAATTCCGATTCCAATCTAGCGGTCCGTACCGAGAATGGAAAGTTACCCTGCGCGGTGGAGCGCCACGCATGGTGTTGCCAGATCGCCTTCGCCGTTTGCTGCATCTCGAACGGAACGATACGGCGCTCCAGGAGCGCAACCCCGGGCAGCCCCCCACCAGTATTGCCCTCGCCATAGATCACCTCGCTAAATGCGCCATCTCGGGTCACAAAGGGCACATCCCTGGTCACGTCTCGATCCACATTGGTGTACATTTCCGCAACCAAGTGAAGCAGCGCTTGACAAGTCGACGTCTTAACAGCTGGATCATGATCAACAATGTCCGCGAATAGGTTGCGGTTAAGCTGCGGCTCAGTTTCCTGGACCTACCACACACAACAACGGCGCATACGATGAGCAGAGCAGATAGAGCAGTTAGGAAATATGTTTGGGGGTGGAGCCCACCGTGCTGAATCCCCTGCGGTAATAGTGATAGACATACCGATGATGCACCTCGTTCGATGAAGCGCTGAAAACGTTTGATCATGGTTTCATGGGTAATGATTGATACTCGTAACTGTGCATTCTCCAGTTCTGCCTCGTGTTGCCGTTGGCTTTGACGGACCGCGATATCCCTCCACAATGAGTCGACTTTTGTATTCGGATGATGGCTTTCACGCGCTGATATTGATCCTTGCGCGCCGTCTTGTTGGCGATTTCGAAGCACGCGCAATTGTAACTCCAGTTCGTGCACCTTGCGGCGAAGCCACATCATCTCTTCCTTGGGACGTAAATAAACTCGGGGCGCTGCGTTGGACGTATCCGCTGGAACGACATGTCTCGTCGACGCATTGACGTTGGTCACAGTCGTCGATCTTGACGTAGTGGGCAAGGGTGACGACACGCGAGTTACTGTTGACGAGAGCGAACCTCTGCTCTCTTCCCAACCACCACCGTCCATCCCAGACGGCCGCAAGAGTGTGTGCAGAAGTTCGTCCATGTCGGGGTCTGCCTGCCAAGAAGCCAGCACCTCGTCCAATTGGCTACTAGAGCACTCGCTCATCGAAACTGGTATGGTCGGGTCTCGGGGGGCATTTTTGTTCATGTCCATCGGATTGCAGTTTGAAGAATGAGCTATCAGTTGCTCATTATCTTTACGTGGGTCGGCACCACAGGCACCATCAAAGGCAAACAGCCGACAAGGATCCAGAGTCAAATCAAGACCATAAAAATACTGGAGGTATGCGTGCAGCGACTCCAGAGTCCAACGGATAACATGAACCGAAAGGGTTGCGCGAGTTGCTCTCGCACTGTTGCGATGATGACCACCCACTGTCACTTGCGTTGTGCGTGACGCATCCGCACAAGAGTCGATACCGCGTGTAAGTCGCGTCAAAATGCAGGTTGCGAACATTCACTCACTGACTCCTATACAGGGATGGGCAGCCACAAACAGGGCATCTCTCTGTCCTGTACACTTTCGACAGAAAAAAAAGCTACGTGGACGACCCCCCCCCCCCCCCCCAGTGCCACGGAAGAGGGGGTCGTTACCAACACTGCGCCGTAGCCATGGCCCTCGCGATGTCCAGTAGTCCTGCTCGGGCAAAAACGCAATTGCCCACAACTCATGATCTGTATTGATCGTCGTCTCCTCGCCAAAAAACTCAGGAATCACATTTTGGGGGAGTTGAAGTGAGACTTGCTAAAAACGGAGAATCATATTTGTGCGTGCGACTCAAGAATTGCGGTGTTTCTCGAACGCCACATGCATTCCTCCTGCGACCTAACGAAAGCCGTGCGTGTATAATAACAACGTCAGCAAAAGAATACCATCCGGATGCGCATTCTTTTGCTGATGTTACAGCGAAATCACTTGTTGGCACATGGTATTAATTCTGTCCAGTACTCTCTGTCAAATTGATACCGTACGCAATGCGAATCGATAGACCACTAACCAAGTTGGGTCGCGCATCAATATCGTGATTATGACACCACCACGGAATGACTCACCACGCATGTGAGACACAGACTCGCATTACCTCATTTCTCAGAATTCTTGCTTGCCACCAGCATGGACCTGACTTACATGTTAGCACCCAACCGGTTCAGGCAGTACAGCTGCATTGTTGTCATGTGCATCAGCTCGTTTGATGCCGGTGTGCTACCCACCGAGCATCGCGACGAGGCGATCGAAGACAACGATAGAGATGACGATAGGTATGGCATTCAGGATCGAATCTTTTTAACATACAGGTATCCCGCGAACATCTCTCTCCGATATGGGCAGTTCTGGGCCTGACTCGCATACTACTACTGTAGGTGAAAAGCCTGCTGCTTCGAACCAATCTAGCGCAGCCTATTTTGAATTTGAGCACGAAGACACAGCACGTCAAATAAGATCGTGCGAGCAATTCATTTGTGCGTAGTCAATAGTAGCGTCTTACTCGGGTCGTGGGTCTGCCGTTCACGGCATACAGTTGGAAAGGGATCACGCACATACTCCAAAAGGCAAGTCGAAGTGTATGGTGTGATATTTCATCCAGCTACGGTTACGGAGATTTACAGCAGAGGCCGACGCATCGCAAACTCGTTGAGCATAATGTCATCCACACTCCGATGAATTTTGTCTTGGTACTGCGAGATGCCACGCAAAACCAAGTCCGTGATACAAGATAAGGGCGCTGAAGCATGGGTCGAGGTTGACATGCTAGCCGGGTCGGCCACATGCTTGGACTCAATCTGCGTCCCACCTCCAACACCAACACCCGAGCTAGAGTCAGCAGGGTTCGTATCACTTTTGCGGACCACAGTCCAGCTTTGAATCCGTCGAAACGGGACAATGGCAGTCACTGGCCCAGTAAGTTCAACGGCCCATAGGATAACTTCCTGATCCATGTGCGTGTATCTGCGACCGACGAGTGTGCCCTGGATAGTTCCTGCATGTAGTGGAGTGGTGAGCGTCGTCAGGAAGGTCTTAACCAGCGTATCTTCCGCTACTAAACACTGGGGTTTGTGATCGAGCAGAAGACATAATGACCAGATAGTTAGTTATCAAGTCCTCACATAATCACTTTGATTTATCCGTTGCGGCGATACATACCGAGTACGGAGACCTGCCCGGTTGCATGATGCGCCAGGCATGGCGGTTCCATATCGCGTTGGCCGTAGGCTGCATGCCAAAGGGGACGACGCGCCGCTCATATATCGCGATCTTAGGCAGCTCACCGTCCTTTCCTCCACATGAAACCTCTCGGAATTGACCAATACAGGCAGCGAAGCGTGTATCCATGGCCACTTCCTCGTTCAAGTGATCATACATCTCTGTGATGGAGGTCAGCAGCTGCTGGACCGTCGCGGTATCCACGGCTGGATTGCGATCCACGTCGTTTCGAATGCCATCTCCTTTGAGATGGCCGGGGATGCGATCTTTAATCTGTCAGTCATATTATCATCAATAACAAAGTCGGGCCAGAACAAAGCATGAGCGTTATTCCACCGAAAACAGCATTATACAAGTAGCACAGGAGGGCTGTGCGATTTGCTTACCGATGACGCGCCTCGCTTCGTAAAGCGCTTGATACCAGCCAAAAGCTTGGCGTGGTCGTCGATCGATTCTTTCAGGCGTGCGTTCTCGTGTTCAGCGTGTCGGCGTTGCTGCGCCTGACGCAGGGCAATATCCTCCCACATGGACCGAGACTCAGTGGACGAGATGATATTGACGCCCGACTGGAGCGAGACTGGGGCGGACTCCAACGTGCCGACCAATAATGGAGCCATGTCACCGCGAAACGTCCGGTACTTGTTGCGCATGGTGCGCAGCTGACACTCAAGCTTTTTCGCGGTCTCTCGTAGTCGCACAAGCTCGCGCTTGGCGGTCGGTGGGCTGCGCTTCTTCTTCTTCTGCTTCACCGCCGGTCGGCTGGCCTGCGCCTTGGTGCGGACGGCCGTAGTGGTGCTCACATCTGCTTGGCCAATCAATGCCAGTGTGTGGTCCATGGGCGAGGCCACCCGCTTGGAGAGGAAGGTTCTTCGCTGGAATAGGTCATGGGTCCGATGGACACTTGTGCATTTGGAGTTCCTATTGTCGCTGCGACCAGCCTGATTCGCCTCATCGTCGCTCGCCATGGGCAGCGGGGACTGCAGCAGCGACTCGAGGAGTGCGTCCACGCTAGGGTCGTCCATCCATGTGTCCAGCATGGCGCTCAGCGGTTCGGTGTCGTCCATGGTGCGAAGGCAAGGGAACGTTACCCAATGCTACTTGATGCGTGGTTGATAATGTGAGTGCTAACGTTACCGCCGTGAAATACTGTGTAATCGCCTATTGATGATGGTTGATTATTTCATGGTTAATTTGTGTCTAAATCCTTTTTAAAAAATGGGTACAATCAAATTGTTAAGTGCAAATGAGGCAAAACGTGTGTCTAACGATACCGCCCCAGAGCTTGCTGATGCCGCGGACGCATACAAATTGCGCATCCCTCTTGCTGAAAAGGAGGGACGAAACGAGTCTTACGCAGAGGAGAACCTGTTTTGTGTGCTCTGTTCGGTTGCAACATCGTTATGGCTACACTACCGTGTCCATCCTCAGCGAACTGGCAGGTATTTACTTTGAATTTTTAGTGAATAATTGCAAGAAGTTGAAGAAAACCCGGGGGAAAAATCACTGTGGAACATCCTAGGGAGATACATTTTGGGGTAGAGCTTCTGGTCGATGTGGTGCCTTGACGGCCACATGACGCATCGTACCTTCCTCCCTACGGTTGCTACTTTGGTTTTTGTCGCATAGTGAACCAGGAACGATAACGCGACATTCGCACGGGTATTTAGCTGGCTGCAACGCTGTTCGTGTCGGTGACCTAATCAAGGACGCATCATTTTTAAGCAACAGGGGACCACTTGCGTAGGTAGAGTGCATCGTGTAAACGCTCCAGCTTGTGCTCCTAGCGGAAATAAACCACACACATGCTACAGCAACAGACTTTTATCCACAACAATATTGGAATGGTCTGCAGAGACCAGATTGTATCTTGGCATGGAGCAGACCCTGTTACATCCCAATAACTCGACAAACTGCTGGCACTGGACGCCGTTGCGTACGAGTTCTAGTAGATTACTTTGGCAAACTGCTGCAAGCTGCAGCAACCACATGCGTTGCAGCCTTCAACTCATATGGCTACAATTTTTGAACTAACAATAATGATGACCATCTGGAGAATACGCAAAACAAGCAAAACAAATTGCCGAATAACGAAGTAATTTGTGTATAATATGAAAATACACATATTTTGTACCATGCACCGTTGGACATGTGGTTGCTTGACTCGCAACAACACGTTTGGCTTTTTTTCCCCCTGCTGGCATGTCCCAGCGACCGTCAGCATCGTGATTACGGTCGCTAAAGTCAGTAAGTAGGGGTCAAACGTCATCACGTCCGCCTTTCGGGCTCAAGAGAAGAAGAGCAGAAGAGCAGGCCAGCAAGCAAACCTCATTATATTGCTCCTCCAATCACCTCTATTGCAGCCATTTCCCAATATGCCCGGGCCCACCATGAACAACGCGCATGCCCCTTCACCCACCGCAGCTGACGTCGGCAGCGAGACGCTGGCCGCCATGCTCGCGATCTGGGAAGCCGACCCAGGCGTGGACGAGCTCATTGACTCGCTCATGTCGGCGTCGTCCACGGAGGACGGCAGCAGCGAGAATGAAGGCAACGACGCCGACCTCAGCTCCGACCAGGATCAACCCTCCCAACAGGGTGCTGGTCACAGTGACAGCACCCCAACGGGCTCGCCCATTACCTTCTTTGCCACGCCAGCGAATACTGCGGCGGTAGCAAAGACCACGCGCTCCGAGGCTACAGGAGGAGCCACGTCAAAGCCGTCAGCGGCTCGTTCGACTCGTCGCGTGGGCAAGAAGAAGCGTGCGCCACCACGCTCTAAGATTGAGCTGGTGCAGCTGCGGCAGGCGGCACAGCAGCTCGAATGCCAAGTGCGTGTGCTGCGCAATCGTGAGGCTATGCACCGTGGCGACCTGGAGCAGCAGGCGGCCACGACACTGGTGACTCGCAACCCGATGACGATACCGACGGGTGTGGGAGCCGTGTCCACAAAGCTGTATCGTTCCATGTGGGAGGATATCGCCGTGCGCCAGTATCGGCAGCGTCGACGAGCCGAACAGGAGAATGCCGCACTGAAAGGATCGATCGAGGACCACGCCAAGCTTCTTGCCGGTCTGCAGCGCTTTGTCAAGAGAGGCGCGTCTTCGGTAAGCGCCGTTCCTATTGAAAAATGCGTGACTGTGGATAATAGAATACGCATCACTCTGTAAACCGACCCCCCTCCTTCGTTTGATTAATCTCTCTCTTTCTGCCTTCTTATCGTAATCTTAGATTCAACACAACACACCAATGTTTAGTATGGATGCTAGTTTCTTGGACAGTGTTGTGGACCATGACCCGGCCGTGCAGTCAGCGACAACGCAGGAGCTACTGCATCGGGTCGCCGAAATGTACGCCAGCGTGGACCAGGAGATGACCACGGATTCACGGTTCGCGGTCAACACGGGCAAGTTCCGTGAAGTTTCATGCGGCAGCGATGGCGGTGAGCTACCCATGGTCGCGATCCGCGAGCGCCGGCTGGTCCCCTTCGATATGCAAGCGACAGCGGACGCGATTTGGCATCGCCACGCATGGCGCTCCACGAAGCAGGGCCATTTTCCATTTTCGGTACGTGCTATACTAGTGTGGCTTGGTCAAGGTGGTTATCGTGTATGTTTGCCTTGGTTGATTAACGATTGGCTTCCTCCGATTGATCGACTCGTGTAGTACATGACTGCGGATGACACCATGATCAAGGGGTTTCAGATGACGCTGGCCACGCCGCTGCATACGGGAAGCATCCAGGGTACGATAGTTGGACGCAAATACTCGGGTAAGGACCGAGTCGTCATCGTCTGGGCGGCTGATCTATCGTTTCCAACGCCAGCCGTACTCCCATTTCGTCGCGTCAATGCGTGGACGGTGGTTCGTCGAGCGACTGGCGATTGTGAGACCGGTGCTGCAACGGATACCCAGATCGAATCGAAGCACGTTGTCAACCCAGCCAGCATGGCAGCTTCACACAGTGCGCCTCAGCAACTCAACTTTATCGCGGATTTTATCTCGCGGGCTGTCTCGCAGTACCAGGAAAAGATCGATCGCAGTGTGGATAACGCACTGCTCACCCAGCTGGCTGCGGTGAAAATCACGTCGTAGATGGAGAGTCGACCACACCCATAGGGGTAGAATTTTTGTGTGAGTGATTATCTGGTATTAGTAATAGTTTTGTTCTTGCTACGTACGTGTAGTCGTAGTTGGTTTCTTCAAAGTACTTGAGGTATTAGCGAGTTCATGGGCATGAATCCACGAGTAGTAGTAGGCGCAGTATACCGTCAAAGCTGCTTCGCGACTAAGGAATCCTTGGTCGGGAGCTGTTGATCCAACCAAAAGAGGTCAAAGTGGACACAGTCAAATGACGCTACTTTAATGCGACACGATGGATCAAAAGTTTTGATCCATGAGCGAGGCTAAAACTACGTACTTCAGCACACTGTACGGTACAGTTTGCTGAATTACGTAGTTACGGTAGTTTTAGCCTCGCTGGAAATCTGAGCTTCGGGTGTGCTGAATTCTATTCACAACATCCTCCGTGGTGCGAACGTTCCTCGCTGTAGAAGAGCGATATCGGCTGCGTTCTTGTAAAACTGCGCTTGGCTTCCAAAGCTGACAAGAGACTGGAATCATGGTTGTCTTCAGCACATCCATGTTGACTATCTAACGTAAATTAAAATTTATAATTTATAATTTACAGTGCAAAGTTCAATGGTTGGTCCAGTTTGTGTGCGTGGGTCGAAAGCCCCACCAAAAACTCGGTGTTTGTTGACTGTCTTTTTAGGGCTGTCTTCCTCTTTATTAATAGCCAATCAGCTCCGTCTTATTGTCAAATGTCCCACACGGAGATATTTTTTCTTTTCATTTTTTTTTTGGTTTTCACAAAGGATACATTAGACGTGTAATTATCCAATACAGGGAGACATTCGTAGGACATTGTGGACACTGTGGACACATTGTGTCACACACAGCGTACTGGGACTCTCACTGGGAGTACCAGCGTACGCTGTGGGGGGGGAGCCCCCCAGTGTCCTCTCAGTGGGTGACACAACACGTCCACGAAGGCGAGATGAGAGACTGTGCCAACTCGCGCGCCATGCGTGTCAATTTGCAAGTGCAAAAGAGGTTTCATTCCAGAACAAACCCAATCGATATCAAGTTGCAATTAATTGCAAAAGAGGTTTCATTCCAGAACAAGCCCAATCGAGATAATAATGGGGAACTCGACATCGAAGCGGCTCCTGGAGACCCCGCTTCAAGCACAAGCAGCGCCCATTGCCGCCGTTGACACCCGCTTCTGCTTCCCGGAACTGGTGACTCTCCATCTACACGCGAAATGCGCGTCATGGTCGGGGGGTGACTTCGAGATCCGTGATGTTCGCACGAAACAGCCTGTCTTCCATATCAAGAGCAACGCCACCTCCTTCACTGATCGGAAGAGGCTGTGCGATGTGAATGGAGAGGCCCTTGCTTACGTGCGAAACGAGTTCACGTCAATCAAGCCCCCCGTGTACCACATATCCTCTGACATCTACTCGAACAAGCCAATTCTGCATGTCCGGACACTGGAGCGCTCGTTTCACGTGGTCTTGGCAACTGACTTCACAGACGCAGGCACTGGGGTTTTCTGGCGCGTGCTTGTGGAGGGCGATTGGCGCGCGCGGGCCGCTGTGATCTCGCTGGTTCCAACGTCGGGCTCGAATATCAAGCGCATCCCCGTGGCGCGCATTTACCGACCTCCGCAGGGCGACAGTACGATTCTTGGGAGGCACGACTACTACGCGGATATTGCGCCCAATGTCGACATGGCCCTGGTCGTCTTGCTTTGTTTTGCCATGGATGACTGCAAGAAAAATCGCAATGGGAACTGCTGAGGGGCTATCGTCTACTAAAATCTGAACCCCTACACGTGTTCACGTGAATGTATTACAATATATCGGTATCCATAGCGCACTGTATACTATGTATCCCCGCTGCACTTATGGCATTATCGTCCACGTGTCGAACTGGTGACCTCCACTTGAACGTCGGAGACGGGCAAGTCTCAACAGATCGTATAAGGTCCAGACTTGGCGAGTATTTCTGCGGCAGAGATGTTTCACGGCACACGTAAAGCAGGATATTATACGGTAATTGCTTCACGATGGTCGGGTTTGGAAAGACTCAATCAATCATGTTATATGTCCATCAGATAGAATTCTGAGTCCAGACATGCAAACGACACGTCGCAAATACGACGCTGCATGACAATCCAATTCGATGGCGTCGTATATATATTGACTTGATACTTCAGGCTAAAGTCGTCAGGAGATTCTGCACGGGTTGATCGAACACGGATCAATCTACCCTGGATGAGCATCTCGGGAATGGCCGCGGCGGTTCTGAAGTGACCCATATACCTCGTCGTCAACATCAAAAAAGTTGGCTGTAGTTGTGACGACCAAATGTTGTATGTATATTCACTTCAACGAGAGGAAAAAGCAACAATTGGACCATCACTCCTATTAGAATCGAGAGAAAAAACGAAACAAGCAAAAGGAATTCAACGAACGGGAGAAAAAAAAATCAACGTCTGCGATCAAATCAGACCGGTGACGGCATGGCCGGCGCAGATGGAAACGAGCCATTGATTCCGCGCGAATCAATAGTTAGTTCGTTTTGATCTACGCTGAGTTCCCGTCCGCCGCCCTGAGTGCGCGACGAGTGTCCTGGGCCACAATGTCCTCCTTCTCCGTGCCCCACTTATTAATCCACCATTGGATTCTGTGGTCATTATTGGAGTTGTCAGTGGCGCCGCTGAATATCGGGCGCATGTACAACGTCTCCGTGCGCACGGTCTTCTCATTCACGTTCACCGTCTTCACGCATGTGCCTTGCTGCCAGAGTGAGAGCGACATCTTTCCCCATTGATGCTTGCCACCGGCTTCAATGACTTTAAACCCATCTCTAGCCAGCTGATCGCTGATTCCCTTGGCCACGGCCATGCCAAACCCAGAAACGCCACCAATAACGCTCGCATATGTGCTGGCGGCTGCCGCACCGGCAGTGATTGTAGCGAGTGCGCTGGTGGAGACGCCAAACACGCCAACGACGCCGTTGGAGACCAGAGCAGCAGTGACCGGGGCAGCTGCCCCCGCCGTGCCGATGACGGTGGCGATCGAGCCAACGACGCCGATGATGATGCCGGCAATCTTGAGTGCAGCCTCATCGGGGCCGAGCTTGCACTGCCAGCGGTCGTTGGTGTCGTTGACGATTGAGAGATACGAGCCCATGCTGATGCGGAGACTTGGATGGGGGTCAGTTAAGAACGGGCGACAAAGCGGTGGGCAGAGATGCGAGGTGTTGTTCTTGTCGTTGTGCTTGTTGCTGGGAAGATTGGACAATGAGAGAACTGCTCGCAGTGGCCCTAGGCATCAGCCCTCAGCTTCGCAGTCGACGTTGAGCTCAGCATGAACCAAAGGGGGTGCCTTCTTTTTAAAGTTACTTGCCAAGGCTGGAGGGGGTCCACCAGCAATCAGCCTTCAATGTGGAACGATCGAATGGCGTCTGAGAAGCAATGCATGGGCAGCGGTTGTCATCCCAACGTACCCACAAAAAGCTTGTGTGGAATGGAGGCTCTCGCCTCACAGAAATTTTACTGAGGGGACACGCCAATTCCTGCGTAACGGTGTGGTGTGTGGCTTGTGCTTCGGTACTTATTCGTGGTCGCGGCTTCTGTTTAAATGTCGAAGTGCTGTTTTGAAACTCCCTCTCTTTCTTCAGTGCTACAGCTCAAAATGCATGACCCGCAGTAGGTCGTGGTTGTTGGTTACGAAACCACTGCGCTCAGTGCGCGCCAATATAACACGATACAGCACCGTGCCATAAGTGTCGTGGCTGCCGGACTGAAACCACTGCACCCGTGGCACTCTGCAGCGCCAACTGCAACAGTAGTGAAGCAGAGGGGATATTAATCTCTCTGCTTCACTATCGAAGCGCCAGCCACACACCACACAGTTACGCAGGAATTGGGGCAAGGTCATCAGTCTTATCCTGGCTTCAAGCGATGGCCACCCCACCCACAGTTCAAGTGTACCCATTTTCATTGGATGGAGGCAAAGGTATCACTAGTGCAGGGTAGGTAGGTGCTCTGTCCTGGGTTGCTCATCAAGGGGCTTCAGCACAACTGTCAAAGCACGAGCCACCCACCTCCTGCACCTCCGCGGCAATTGGGGCAGCGCTATAGGGAATGCAGTATCGGTACCGTAGCTTGTTTGTTGCTCATTTTGACGTGATCGGTTGTGATCTTCCTTGCACAAACCAGGCTTGTATATAATCTTCTACAAAATATCTTGAGAGGACGGGGCATAGCGCCAGGGTTCGAGTGATAGTCGAAAGAATAGTGATCGCCACCTCATGCAGCACACTAAGCATGGGAAACCTCCCGGTCAGTGAGGATGTCACTGACCGAGCAAGACGGATGCAGCGTGGGTATGCATTCGTCGTAGACTGGCGGCCATGTGCCGTCGTGCCGCTGCCCGCAACACGCTTATGCTCATTGGGACCCTCAACATTTCGCTATACACATTGCAGCACTTCGACGTAAGTTAGTGATCGGGCTGTTCATCAAAAGCATTCGGCAACGTCACATTATCGGCATCCACTTGTTGCTACAATGTACATCCAGTGATACCTACCTATACATACATGCATGTTGCTCACACTCGTTACGTTGTTGACTTGGCATGCATCGCTATCTGTTACCGTATACCCCGCCATCCAAAACCGAGGACGCATACGGGGGGGATGATGGTGACCGTGTGCTCACGACTGCTCCGGTTGAAACACCGTGAAGAGCCTTCGTGCCTGGGTCTGGATATCTTCGTGACCGGATGAAGGCGGTGAGGAGGATGCGGACGACACAGAAGACGGTGAAGAAGAAGTCGACGAGGCTGGAGTGTGTGAGGATGCTGTTACCATGGCAGCATACTCCATTGGTCGGACAGGTGACGAAGCGGATGACGCGGGGACTGGCGCCGTCTGTTTGCACACAGCCATGGCCACCGCACTGCATGGGTCTGTCGTGGTCGGATGTGGTTGATTTGGTAGAGATGACTGGGATAAACCGATTTGAATTGACTTGGCAATTCCGCGCGGGTCAAGTCGGACCAGGTCGGCCACGGACTGCGGACTGGTTGTAGTGTTAGCAAACAACATATCGTGAATGCTACCAGCAAGCGCGTTGGTCACACGATTCGCAAGCGACGGCATACTGATCGGGGTGGCATGGATCTCTTTCTCGATGGACGCGGCGACTTCATCGGGAGTTGCCGACATAGTGGAAAGCGATTGCAGCGATGGTGGTTGGGATAGGATTGGCGCGGCCACCACCGCTGTGGTGGCTGATGCTGCTGATGGCGACGTCTCGTTGGTGTTATTACCCGTCGCGGAGTTATTGCGTGCGGGTGGGTCAAGGCGCACTTGCTGAAGGATGATATAGTCCACGTATTCGCGGATATACTCTTGCATGAACTGGCGTACAATCTGCTGCTGTTCTTGTAGGATTAATTGTGGGTGGACCGGCATGCTCTTCGAATCAAATCGGAGCACTTTGTGACTAGACGGAGACGTCGAGAGCGACGCAGAATCGCTCCCCTCGCCACCAGGAACGGGTCCAACGCCCCTGGTCTTCACGCGCTTCACGGATGCTCCACCTGGTTCAGTGCATCCCATCGCGCTCATTGCCTGCACCAACTTGCGCTTATCTCCACGGTCCGATCGCGAATCCGAACTGTCGCCCCCGTTATGGTCGCTATCGTCATCGCACGACTGCGAAGTCTTCATCTCGGTGTCATCCATGCTATAGGCGCGACCACTTGGTGCAGATGTCAGATGACTTATCGCAGCTGGATTCGAACTCGTTTTCTCGGGATTTACGTCTGGGTTGGAAGGATGCACGGTAAATTCACTAGTCATCTCGACGTCAGCTGTTTCCGAGTCGTGGTCAGTTCGATTCCGCCATCGAAACACGGGTTTCCGTGAGTTGGAAAGTTGCAATTTTTCAATGAGTCCAACACTCACGAGCACATTCGCGACATCATACAGGCGACGAATTTTGGCTGCGGATAAGACGACAGACGAAAGTAACACATATTAGTAAAAGATAGTTACAGGAAGAGATGTAGCGGATGCCTAGATGGCATTAACTTTTCGTCACTTACTCTTGAGCTGACGGTCTTCCTCATTCTCGGTCTCTTCCATGCGAATCAATTGCTTCGCTGCCTGATCAAGCGGGATGATGCAGTGTTCCTAAAGGGCCATGCAACAAGAACGCGGCCGATCAACGTACGCTGGTCAGTATGCTGCCTAGGTTCGCGTGAAACATCGCAAAACCGATGGTCGAACGTTGAGATATGAGCACAAACGTATCATACCTTTTTGAGAAAAAGCTGAACGAACATTTGACTCAATTTGGACAATGATTTGCCTCGTCGGCGGTCTGCAAATTAAAGAAAGGAGGGATAAGTACACTGCACTGAAACCAAATAGAATTTGGGTGAGTCTTGGTTACTACCTTTGAAGTTGTAGTCATATCCACCGGCACCAGCTCCACCTTGAAGCTGAAGGTCGGCGTATTTTTTCTGTGGGGTGAAGTGGAGGTGGGGGTACACAGAAGAACAGCGCATTGTGTTAGTCATCAGCAGCCCTCTGCCGATGGAGGGGGTGGGGAATTTCCAGGCGACTTACCCTCATAGCCGCCGTCGATACTGGTAGTGCACTTAACCCGTGCCAATTGTACAGGTTTTTACTCTTTCGGCTCACAAGATGAATGCTTTCGAGGATGTTGACAATGTCGTAAATCCGCCGCCGTTCCACACCTAAGCGCGGTAAACAAAGCAAAGGATCAATTTGTTCACATGATACAAAATGAGTCGCGCATCCTGTACGTTCATCATCTTCACGCGGACGTTCAAGGGTACATACCGAGTTGTTTCGCGGCACGATCTAGACAAATCTCGGACACTTGGTCGGACCGATACAGCTTGAGGAAACTGCAGGATGTACCGTATAGAAACCACACACAAACCTCGTCAGTGGGGTGCCTTGCCAGGCATAGCTGGTCCATCGCAGCGGACCAAGCCACCACCATAAATCCAAACCCCAAACCCAAAATAACGTACTTTTCGCAGAGCAGACCCAGTGATTTTTCCTTGCGGTTGTACTCGCGAAACGGGAAGAAGCGCACGTCATCACCGTTCCCCGACTCAGCCGTCGCCTCTCGATTGGCCTGATCCCCCCCATCCGTGTGGTCCAACTTGCCCTCGAGATTATCTCCAGACGGTGGCTTGCCTGAGCTCTTGTCATCGGTAGCGCGCCGACCGGACGATCCGGTCGTGATCTTGGAGAGTTTCTCAGCCGCCAGAGTGGGCTTACGTGGTGCCTTGCGCACATACCGACGCTTGGCCTTGGCGCCAGGCACCGGCGGGTGCAGAGGCATTCGCTTCCCCACGGCAGCAGCGGCTACTTTACCCGTCGGCTGACCGGTAGTGCCCTCACTCTTGGTGGCAGAGGACGCAAAGAGATGCATCATGGCTGCTGCCGCTTCCGTGCGGTTTGGACTCGGCTGATGCATGATGCGCTCGTACTTGTTCTGCAATGTAATAACCGACATGCGCGTGATGGATGAGCGATGGAATGCGCTACAGATTAACAAACAGCAAACAGTGACTACGTACCACGTCGGCCGTCGCGGGCGTGGCCGGCGCATTTGGCCCCTGTCCAGCTGGCTTCATTCGCCGCATGGGGCTGGCATGCGCATGTGCGTGTGGATGCGGCAGTGGCGGCAGCGGTAGTGGCGCTGCAGCCTGTGGAGTGTCGCGCGCTGGAGATTGCATCGCTGCTCGGCGTCGCTTGTCTTGCACAAACGAATATGTATATAAAACACACGGAATGCAAATGTAAATGCAAATGCAAATGCAGCGCGCTCACGCAGTTGAACCGGATAGCAGCAGCAGCAGCAGCAGCACGAGTGTGGATGCGATGGCTGGCCGTGTGCGCGTGCGCGTGATGATTGATCGCCGTTTCCCGTCGCCTTGACTTGTCAACTGCTACAGCCCGCCAACTGGAATTGGAATGACCCGCGTCAAGCGGTTTTGCGTATGAGTTTGAATTTTAGGCGGCAAAGCCGACGCTGTTTCCACCAATCAGCGCGTCGCTTGCCCTCCCGCTGCTCCCGCCAAATTGGACCGAATACCTTCGCGCAACCTGCAGCCGCATTGCTCCAGTATTAAAGGGGCAGCTGCGGGGGCGACGGAAAGAAGATTTTCAACTGGATTTCGAACAACACACTGGAGTGGGTTTTGAAAAACTGAACGCATCCACCCTGCAGGCTGTACCTGTCAAAACCGATTTGAGTATCAAGTGGATCTACAACATTGGCCGGGATTGGGTAGGTTTGGCTGGCTTGGTTGGCGGCACCAACCTCCGATCGCGGATACGGTTCCAACATGGGTACGGTGGACTGCAGCGGCTGTGCTTTTCATAGGCAAAACAAACGAAGGGCGGGGATTCTTCCCACCCCACTCATTATTTATTACGCGCCACCACGCGCTTCACTCGCTCGCCGCTCACCGCTCGCCTCGCCGCGCCTCATCGCTGACCGCTCACCGCTGACCGCTCACCGCTCACAGTGAGCGCTGCCTAGGGCAGGCTACAGGCTACAGGCTACAGGCTGCAAGCTGTTGGCTGCTAGCCCCCCGCTGCTGCGTGGGTTCCACCCATTCCCTTTCTATTTATTGTGCGTCCTCGCGTGACGGCGCGGCATCCAACTTTTGGGTGAGCAGCGAGCGTGCGTGTCGTGTGAATCGCTCTGACTGCCGATCCTTAGTATGGATTCCAACGAGGTACGCAATCACTGATGCATTATGTCTGGCCTACATGCGTTCTTGTGTGGCGGTGGGTGGGTAGGACAACCCCGATGGACTGATCGCCTCGGCTGTGGTTGCTGGACTTGTCGTGGTTTGCAATCCGCAGCAGGTGACCACGACTCCCGTGGTGACTGCGACAGCGACGGCGACGGTGACAACGACGGCACCGCGCGTGAGCGTGCTTTGCCAGATGATCACGAACCGGTCACAGGACATGGCGCCGCAGCATGCTGCCTTGTACGACACGGGCGCGGCGCTCAAAGTGCGCGAGTTGCGCTTATATTTTGAACGTCAGCGACGTGATGAGCAGGAGGCACAGTATGGATCGGGGCGCACGTGGACTCGACGCCACTCGATTGGTTCCGTGTGCGACGCCCAGGCCATGCTGATCGAGCCAGAGAGCGACGACGAGGATGTGACGGACGTGGAAGCCGAGAGTGACGACGACCACGACGATGCCCAGGAGCTGGGCAGCGAGATGACGCAAGACGTGCCTCGTACCGCAGCGTTCTATGAACAAGCCAAGGCCGATGATGAGCCTGCGACAAGCGTATCCACTTGCACATCCACGGCAGAGCGCCCGTCGGTGAGCGTCAAGCCCCCATGCAGCAGACTGCCCGTGCCAAAGATCACCGCCAAGCATCGTCTCTCCAGCGGGTCGGCATCGTCTTTCCAATCTGCTAGTACTCGAACGGATTTCGGTTGGAAGGTGCTGCCACCACCATCATCACCAGCGATGGTACAGCCCCTTGGTGGCGACCAGCTGCGCGAGAGCAAGCTTCGACGCCCACGCGTCACGGGCCGTGCGGATATTGCTCGCCGTGTACGTGCAAAGCGGTTTGAACCATCGGCCATCACGGCCACGGCCAAGGTGGACTCGAATGGGTACGGTCCACGTCGAGTGCCGCCGCTGGAGGACCTGCAGGCACGGTGGCGCCAGAATGCGCGCAAGCTGCGTGAAAGCGTGGCCAGGGCATCGTCCAAGGCCATGCGCTACGAGCAGCTCGCGTCCTACCAGCTGCGACAGGCTGAGGCCGCACAACGCCGCGCAGCTCGAGGCGCGAGATCCACGGCGCGAGTTGGCTTTAGCAGTGGGTGATGGATGACACGACTGGCTGAGCGACCTTA
>JAADWT010001000.1:0-12119 GCA_023336285.1 Pythium grandisporangium
ATCGGCGACACCACGAGATCCACACATCCAGTACTGTAGGAACGCTTTACGTATGAGTGTAAAACAGGAAGCGCAGCATCGGTTTTCACTTTCTGTAAAGTAGCAATGTAACATATTGATTTGTTTATGAGAACGTTCATCTTTCCTTTGCACACACACGTATGGAGGCAGCCCCCCTCACCCACGAGTCTTCATGACCGACTCGGGTGGAGGATTCCGCGCATGATCATCCCCACCACATCATTCAATCCAATTGAATGGAACTGACAGTTCGCCTCACACCACTCCTCCCTCCATCTATTTGCAAATCACGCAACGAAGACCATTGAAACCCTTCCGACCGCCAATAGGTGGGGAGGGAGGTTTACATGGCTGCCTTCTCGCTAGGGAGACGGCTCGAGGCACCGCCAAAGGCCGATGCCATGCTCTCACGCTGCTCCTCATCCAGTGAGTTTTCATCCACCATCTCAGCGACAATCCGCGAGATGATGGTGTCACCAGTCACGTTGGTGGCCGTGGAGAATCGGTCCAACAGCCAGTCCGTGGCAACGATGAACGCAAACGTGGACGGCAGTGCCGTGTCCGTGAACACCGAGTTCCACACGGTCATGGTCATCACAATGGACGCGGCCGGCACGGGACCCGCGCCAATGGCACCCATCGTGGACACGATGATGATCAAGAAGTACTCGACGTTGCCAATCAGGTAGCCCAGGCCCTCCGCCTCGGCCATGAAGACGATCGCGATCGGGTAGCAGATAGCGGCACCGTCCATGTTGACCGTGGCGCCAAGCGAGAGCACGAACCGGGACAATGTCTTGGACACCTGCTTGCTGGCATCCACGCACTTCATGGTCACGGGCAGAGTGGCCATCGACGACGCACAGCTGAGCGCAAAGACCTGCGCCGGGATGATGTTCTTCATGTACGCAAACGGGTTGATCGGCACAAACACACGGAGCAGAGTCGGGTAGATCACGGCAACGTGGAAGACCATCCCGCAGATGGAGCAGAGCACGAACGAGCCAACGTCCGTGACCAGCAGCTCCAGGTCATCCTGGTTGGCCACCGTCTCGGCCAGCAGCGAGATCAAGGCAATGGGCGTGCACACAATGACCCAGCTAATCATCTTCATGAAGACTTCGTTGATCTCACGGAAAAAGTTGGCCACGATCTTCATATCCGGGGGCAGCAGCGAGATGGCAATCCCGAAAGGGATGGCAAACATGATGATCGAGAGCAGCGAGGCATCCGCAAACGCCACCGTGATGTTGTCGGGCACCATGGCGTCAAGCTGACCCTGCAGCGCATCGGTCAGCGAACGGTCCACGAACTGAGCATCAGACTCCTTGAAGTAGCCATTAATGTCCTTCGCCATGAAGCGCGTGGTGTTGGCATGCGACCCCGTGGTGTTGAACGTGGCATCAAACTCACACGAGATCATGCCATCCTCGTTCGTGAGGTAGTAGCCTTCCTCGCCACAGCCAAAGGCCATCATGGGCGTGGCATCCGCGACGGGCTCCCCCTTGCCCGAGAACAGCGGGCGGAAGATGATGACCCAGATTAGACCTTCAATCGAGGCGCAGATCGTCGTGAGCACGTACATGAAGAAGGCGCGCGAGCCAATCTTTCCGGCCTTGCCCACGGCAAGCATGTCCGACATCCCAACGACCAGGGAGCAGAACACGAGCGGTGCCACGAGACACTTGATGGCACGAATGAAAAGCGTCCCGAGGATGCCGACCCAGGACGTCAGCACGCCCGATGGGTTGGTCGTCTGCAGGGCCCAGCCAATGACGATCCCGAGGATGGCACCAGTCATGACGCCAAAGACCCCGAGGTAAAACTGCTTGAACTTGCCCACGAACGTGGTGGGCTTGGCGGCCCCGGGGGCCTGCGTGGTGGATGGCTTGTTGCCCTCATCCACGGGGGTGCCCACGACTTCGTAGGCGTTGGTGGGCGACGCCATAATGGAATCGAGACTTGGTAGCTTCGAGCTTGGGAGCTAGTTGCTTCTTGCGGCCTGCGAGGCAAATTGAAGAATAAGTGATTGAGGGGGCGGCGCGTTCGTTGGGTTGGGTTGCTGTTGGGTTGGGTGCATATGCCATTGCGGAGGAGGGACTGGGGAGGGAGGAGGGGAGAGATTGAAAAGGGGGAGAGTGGGGGGGGGGACAGAGCGGGATGATACACCTTGGCTGCAGTGCTGGAGCAGATGGAGGCATGCGCAAAAAGCGAGGTGGGCGAAAGGGGAGAGAGAGAGGAGAGAGGAGAGGGGAGGGGAGAGAGCGAGTGTATTCTTGGCGCCCGCGTTTGTGTTTTGGTTTGTCCAGGGATCTCGAGTGTTTTCTGTATGTGTACGGAGGTCATCTGTGCGGTGCGCTTCCTGTATCGCTGGGTGTAGACACGACGGGGTAAAGATCCACAACCCTTGTGGATCAAAACAAGGGGATGGGACACACACGGAGAGGAGCTGGAGTGGGAGAGGTGAAGGATATTGGCGGCAAAGGGGGGACAAGCGAGGAGAGAAGAGGAGATGGGTCAAGAATGGAGTGGGCGCAGACGTGCCCGTTGGCCGTTGTATTGACGTTCAACAGCCCGAGACGCGAAAGTTAGGTGGCCAACTATAGGTTTTTGGTGCAGTTTTAACCCGACCGCAGGGAACCAATTGTGGAAAACAAATCGAACAAGTTGCTGGGTCGAGATCAGAGAGGACGACTTGTTGACTCTGCGCGGTCAAAATGTCGCCAATCCACAGAAAAACTGTCACCATGGGGAATGTAGGCGAATAGATCACACTCTCTTTAGCCTGGAGCCGAGAAGGAAACCTCTCTCTGACATTCGACCTGGTAAGGCTTACTTGACTAGCACGACCTATGGCCCTAGAGCCATAGGTTTACACCAGATCTGGTGTAAATTGTTTGGTCCCGACTTTATTAGGCGCAGGTTTACACCAGATTTGGTGTAAACCTGCGACTAATAAAGTCGGAACCACAGAATTTAATCAAAAGTGCCTTAAAACAAAGCGCGGATTAATACGCGATATATATTGGAGCAATCGCGCCAAAGGTCTGGTTCTTTGGCGCAATACAGTAGGTCGTACAGTAAATAACATCGCCGGCATCTCCAGAATGGGATGGACTTGATTGGCGAACTCGCTCGAAATGGATGGTCTACACCCGCGCTGATATAGAGGTGGGGCGTTCTGACAGTGGGCACACGCGTCGTGCAAGGTAGAGCCAGTGCCAGATCATCAAATTGTCCAAGTGTATACACTGTACAACCCCAGAACGAGTCACAACTCGTTCCAACCCCAGAACCGTTCTGGGGTTGGAATGTTGGAGGGCCCGTTCTAGAACCACACGAAATCCATCGAAACATAAACAATACGAATAAATTCGATCTCACGACATACTTTTCTGTGTTATGCTCACCATTTCGACAAGTACAATAGCAACAATCCCAGTGGAGCCAGAACTTAAACGAGAAATAGATATAAACGGATTGCGAGTTCAAACTATGCTACAGGCATGTGTGGTCATCATTCATTATTTCTGTTACCTCCACAATGCATATCGTACCATGCCAACCAAGTTTTCCCCCTCATTTTGAAGAATTTGGCCATCTCATTCGTAATTTTTAGTGACTATGAAACCAAACGTTGTGAAAAAGAACACGAATGACTTGTTTATGTGTAGTGGATGGCATCTGGCTGACCTCCGGATCTCTATTGATCACCGTCATTCTGAGCACGTGTGACAGCTTCGACGTCACCTGTATCTTTACCGAGAAGCGGATCCCTCCAAATGCAGGCAAATTTCAGTTCTACGCACCCGGACTTCGGGTGCGTAGAACTGTTGAGGTGGGGACCAGATCACTCAGCTGGCCATGAAGTGAGGATCAAAGGTCCCAAAACTGTATGTTTAACCCTCTTGAAGTTTAGCACCATCAGTACCTTTCAGGGGTCAACAATACTATCGGAGGTAGGAACCAGGTCGAATTCCTGAATGCGCCACACTCAAACTTGATTATAAAAGTCGACAAGAATTTCCCGTGATAAGTAAGGGCAAATACTGGAGGTGCTCCTTGAGACGATTCCTGTTAAAAACTGTAATGAAAAACGGGCCAATCGCTACTGTTGTACTTGTGGTTCCCATAAAATAAGCAACTGCCAACTCATTTCTGTTCTAAACTCGAGGGTTCCGAAAATGTTGCTCCTAAATACCCTAAATAAGTACACGAGTGCTAAGTGATACCAAACGCACATAGTAAACTTGGTATCTTAATGGATATGAAAGCAAATGCAATAAACTGATGACAGAATCCACTCATATAACAGGGACAATCTATTTCACCAGAAAACAATGGATACATAACATCCCCCACCCACGTAAATATGGGTTGAAAATCGTCCGGAATGACCATGAAGCGTCGATGCGACGAGCAAGCGAGCACATCATTGCATGGCCTTTCGAGTCGGTGGCATCGTGATTTGTATGTACACATGCTTGCTCACCCATGCTCGCAGATTTCACCTTCTCGAGGTGTCGAGGCGTCAATACAGTACGCAGCACGCTCCACGATTTGCTCAGCCATGATGAAGGCAATACCGTACAGTGTGCAGTATTATAAAGGTTATTTGATGCGTAGGGTTTTTGCCAATCGTCATTTGCTCGTTCAAACAGACTCGCAGAAGATCTTGCACACGGTTACCCATCACACATTCGACGCACACGCCCAAGAGATATGAACATTCAGTTCTGTCGATTCAGACAGTCGGATGATGCAATGGCCATGCATCGCAATGTGATGCAATCCGACAAAGACTGGTTTTCTTTGCACACTAAAGATGCGCGCATGTATTTGAATGCATAAGTCGCTTGCCGATGACCAAGAAGCCAACAAGTGTCGATTCACCACGCGAAGGCTGGTTGCTGCATTCCGAGTGCGGTACGAGTGCGGTACTCGGCCTTGGACCAACTTGGTACACACAACAAACATCGACGCCAAACGGGTTGATACCAGATGAACTCGATATGATCAATTTGCAAGAAATCACAAACCAAAACCGCACGTAATGCTACAGTCAAGCTGACTGCAGACGTTGACTCAGTCAACGTGTGCAAAGAATCATGTGAGTTCACCAACGAAGCCAGAGGTGCGCGTGGATTGATCTACGGTACTTGCAAAAACTGCAGTTACAACTGATCGCAGGTGTTCCAAGCTCTTACTTTGGTGGTATTGCAACAACGACAAACAAATGAATAGAACGAAACTCAAATGTTACCAGCTTTTGGGTTATTACCGCGTTTGTATTGGAGTACTGCTGCCTGTGCCGTAAATTTTCGACATCCGCTTTCTTGTTCGAAGCTACGCAACCGAGAGATCGTCATTGAAGTACAAGTAGATGCTCGGCTTGTACTGCTGCTCGTCCATGTCCAGGCGCTCAAGAAGATCAGCGTCATCCGTGATCCCGTTCTCATCCAACGTCTTCTTCATGTGGAGCGGAACAAATTCGCCGTCGTCCAAGTATTTCCACGTATAACTGCCCGCGTGCGCATTATAGCGCTGGTACCGAGCTCGAATCTCCTCAATCGTCTCTTCACAGCACACCTGCAGGTCATGACGCTGCTGCGTGAGCACGTTCACGAGCTCAATCCAGCGCGCCCTCTTCGTCAGTTTGCCCACGACGTAGGTCGCATCCTGCCACCAGGGTAGAAAGTCGGCCGTGTTCCAGTCTGCGGTCGGTTCGGGTGGCGGAACATGCAGGAAACGACCGTAGGGCACGAATGGTAGTTCCAGCTCACGCGCTGGATCCATGTGCTTCTTGACCTACCCATCAAGACAAAACGAGGGTGTGAAGATGGTGTGTGCGCGTTGGCAGATTACTCAGGAGACCATAGCGTCATAGCCAAGTACTTTACATCTAGAGTGTCCTTGTCGAACCAGTGTGAGATGTCTTCGCCCGCGTGAAGCACCAACGGCTGTGTGAGCACGCCTACGCATCGGCAAAATCAGTGTTTCGTAAATATAGATTAGTGGATCAGTGAGGTGAGTAGACCTGTCCTGCATGGATGAACCGACAGCAGGCATGTCATTACGGGCACCTCTATTGTCTTTAATCAGCCGTGTCAGGTTAAACACGCGATAGAAGATGGAGACCCAGCAATTCTGCCGCACCAGCAGACACACAAGGTCATCGCTATCATCAACATAGACACACTCTCTATACCTACAAGAACCACAGCCCAGACCAAGGAAGAGGAGAAGAAAGGAGAGAGGTGGAGACTTGCATCGGCAGTGTTGTGTGCAGCGACTTCACGCGGTGTAAAGTACCGCAGCAGACCCACGTTCTCGGTAGCGCCATTACGTTCGGCCACGACGGGTGCCTCCTCTGGTGCTGGTACCTCCAGCTCCAGCACTTGCTCTGACGCACTCTCCTCTAGCTGCTGGGCCTCCTCTTCCTCGGACATGATCCGCGGTCTTTTTGCAATGATCGAAATGCCCACAACGATCCTGAAACGACGCGGTTCCCAAGTGCGCGCGACTCATTTCACAAGTAGAAACGTTTCTAACGACAACCTGAAAGATTAACTTTTCGAAAGTTACAAACCGTTTACAACACAATTCTCGGTTGGTAACGTCCGAGATGATGGCTCGTTCAGAATTTCAAACCGAGCAATTGGCATTGGCATTGACATCCACGGCGACGAGAGCGGGTCTCTCTATATATCTCTGTCTGCCCGTGCGCCTCCATGACGCCGACAAGCTCGCCCCTCGGTGGGCACCACGCCCCCGCATCCACTGCCAGCGCTGCTACGACTGACGCAGGCGCTGGTCATATGCGCTCTCCGCCGTCGCAAGCAGAGGGAGGTGACGACGCGCTCCTGTCGCCCGTATCACAGCTCAACCACGCACGAGAGCGAGCGCGGCAGGATCAACAGGCGCGCATGGATGCACTCGCGCGAGAGCGGCGCATCAAGAAAGAGAGCCGCGCGGAGACAGGCAGCGAGGCCAATGCCAATGCCAATGGTGGTGTCAAGCGCAAGCTGCTGGAAGTCGCGGCGGCGGCCACGGCGGCGCGGATTGCGTCCTCGGCTTCGTCGGCATCGTCCGTGGCTCATCAGAAGAAGAAGTCGCGCATGTCCACGCCGATGCAGCGATCAACGCGGGCGCATGAGCTGGCAGCGCGACGAGCGACCTCGCATGGGGGTGGCGCGCTGCCCTCATCGCCGTCAACGCAGGCGGTCCGTTCGCGCGTGTCCATGCCGATCTCCAGTTCATCCCACCACGGTGCGAATACTCCGCAGGCACATGGCAAGACCCCACCATCATCACCGAAACAACAGCAACAACAAGAACAGCAGCAAGACCCGGACGAGGAGTTCAACCACGCGCCCGCGTTTGGCTCGCGATACCTGTCGTACCTGCAGAACCGACCACACACACCACCACCACCATCCCCACCACCGTCGTCGTTCTCCTCCGCTGTGCAGATGCCTCGTGGCCACAGCGAGGCGCATCAGTTGTTCTCCCGCCATGCAGACCCATCCGTTCGCACGCCGCCACCACAATCTTCCATGTCGTTCACCAGTCACCGAGCACGCCGTGAACCTGAGCGCTCTGCCGCGAGTAGCTCGGTCGCTAGCACTAGCCCATCATCCACCGTCATCGACACGCCCCCCGTTTCACCAGCGTCCCCTTCTTCGCGTGGCCTGCCGCCGCATCCATCCTTCCAGCTACTCACCCCCAACACGGATGACGGCATGGTGGACCTGGACCGGGTCCATGAGACGGCTTTACTTACCATGGAGACGGTCGAGGGCGATGACATTCTCTCCCTCATGCTGGGTCAGTCCACCCCACGCAAGGGGCGGCATTTCCCATCGGAACGCACGCGTACGGCCAGTGAAGAGCGTGAAATGCAATTCCTACGGCGTCGACGGTTAAGCTCACGCGATCCAGCTGGTCGCGTTGCGCGGCGGCAGCTTGGACTGGGTGTCGTCACCGACGACATGCTACAGAAACAGACCGGTGGTAGTAGTAGTGCGCGCATCAATGGTGATGACGACGGCGGTGAGAAGGATGTGATGGTCATCGATGGCCGACGACGACCACCGTCCCCGCAAGCTGCAGCGCTGCAACGTGACGAGGAGCAAGAGGAGGGCGATGACGACGACTCGACCGAGAAGCAGGTCAAGCGGCTCGGCCAGGCGCAACATCTGAACGTGGCGACGCTCTTACTCTGGCTCTGCGGAACAACGGGACTGCTCTGTCTCGGGGTCGTAGCGGTGCCGTTGCTTCGCGTCTTGTTCACACCCTCGTTACCGTTTTGTGATGGCAACACCATGGCATTGGCCACGGGGGCAGCACCCCCAGTAAATGGTGGTGCACTGGTCGTCACTGTGGAAGACTCTGCCTACACGGCGCTGCAACCATTCCGAGCGGAATGCCGCAACTGCCCACTGTTTGGCGTCTGCACCCAGGGCCAACTGCAACGCTGCGTGGCCCCGTTTGAACGACGAGGCGAGTCCTGTGTCGAGTCACGCGACGTGCAGCACGCATTGGATCAGATCGCGGCCTCCATTGACGCGTTCGTGCGTGAGCAGGCCGTTGTCCAGATCTGTGGGCCGTCACTTGGCCTGGATGACTGGTTCTGGCCCGGATCCTCATCGGCGACACTGCAGCAGGGCATGAGCCGCGTGTCGGAACTATCCTCACTGGCCAGTGCGCATGTCGAAGTCTTTCTCTCGGACCTGCGCCGCCTCGTGCTTCAATCCTCGGTGACCATGGAGGCATTGCGTGGTGTCTCGCATGACTACATCTTCAATCGTTCGCTGGACTTGGCCATGGCTGGTCTGCAAAGTGTCGTGCGTGTCGTGGGGGACCTGGAAGAGGATGTTCGACTGCATCTCGCGGCCCAGCTCGCGCCATGGACGTGTCGCGCCCGGAACGAACTGGCCAACAACATCCCGCTCGTGCTTAGCCTCGTACTCGTGCTCGTGTTCCTGGCGCTGCTGTACCGCAAGTGGCGGCTGTACCAGGCCGAGCGCGTGCTCGTGGATCGACTCGTGCGAGAGGTGCGCTACTTCTTGATTGGTCGGGCGCACCGCACGGAACGCTTTTACCCGGCCAGCCATCTGCGCGATAACCTCTTTGAGACGCTTCCGAACCTGGCGCGTCGAGATCGCAAGTGGCTGCGTGACTCCGTTTGGCCCAAGGTTGCGGCACTGGTGGGCGAGGACTCGCGTGTGCGGTCCCGCTTTGCGCCGTACGTGTTGTCCCTCTTGTTTCTTGGATGGAGATGTGGTGTGCTTTGGTGATGCTGACCCCAATTGTCTTGCTTCCCCTTTGATTTTGATTTTGATTTTGATTTTGATGTTGATCTTGATGTTGATCTTGATTGCACTATGGTTTGGGTGTTGGTTGGTAGTATTCATGGCCATCAAATGGCCGTGTGGGAATGGATCTCGTCCAGTTCGCCGCGACACACACCCGAGTCCACGAGGAAGCGAATGCGAGACCCACGCAAACGGTTTTCGCTCTAACTGTCCCTTGTCTCTCCACCTCACAACCCATACGCAAGGACCGGCAGCAAACAGCGACGCATTGTTGGTAGTTCCGTGGCGTTGGTCGTCGGTTCGAATTGGATGCATCCACGCTACAGGGTGGCGGAAAACAATGCTCGCCTGCTCACTGCTGCTGTACATTTTGGTCGATTCCAATTTTCCCAGTGATCCATCCATTAGTGCGAGTGAGAGGTGTAGTGGGTAGAAGAATCCGTGTGTGATTGAGTGTTGTGTGTGTGTGTGTGGATGTGTGGTTAGCTTATGGAATATCAATCGGAGTGGAAACTCAACAAGCGCTATTAACTATGGCAGCCCTACTATTACAAAAGCCGTAGACTGCTTCACGGGTCTGCTGTCGGTGTCGCTGTTGCTGCTGCCACGGCGGCGCGGCGCGTAGCCACGGCGGCCGCCAGTTCACGTAGTGTCGTGACCGTGTCCTCCCAACCAATACACGCATCCGTGATGCTCTTGCCGTACTCAAGCTGGCTCGGGTCATCGCCCAGCGCCTGGTTCCCCTCGACCAGATTGGATTCAATCATCAGGCCCAAGATCTGCGTGCTGCCCTTCTGCACCAGATCCGCCAGGTAGCTGGCCACCTTGAGCTGGTTGGCGTGCTGCTTGCGCGAGTTGCCGTGCGAGCAGTCCACCATGATTTTGCAGGGCTGCTTCGCCTTGGCCAGCATGGCCGCGGCCTGCGCAATATGCTCCTCTTCATAGTTGGGGCCCTTAGAGCCACCACGCAGGATCACGTGGCAGTCACGGTTGCCCCTGGTCATCACGATTGAGGCCAGGCCGTGCTCATTCAGGCCCAAAAAGTTGTGCGGGCTCGAGGCCGACAGCGCCGCGTCCACGGCGATCTTAATGTCACCACTCGTGCCGTTCTTAAAGCCCACGGGCATCGACAACCCCGAGGTAAGCTCGCGATGCAGCTGTGACTCGGTCGTGCGCGCACCAATGGCGCCCCAGGCCACCAGGTCGGCCGTGAACTGTGGCGAGATCGTGTCCAAGAACTCAAGCGCGACGGGTAGTCCCAGCGCATTCACGTCCAGCAAGAGCTTGCGGGCAATGCGGATGCCCTTGTTGATACTGAACGACTGGTTGAGCTCGGGGTCATTGATCAGGCCCTTCCAGCCGATCGTCGTGCGCGGCTTCTCAAAGTACGTGCGCATGATCACCACGAGGTCGCGCGACAGCTCGGATGCTACTTCCTTGAGTCGATTCGCTGCAATGGGGAAGAATGGAGAATAAAGAGTCGTCAGCGGGTCAAGCCTCGGGGTTGATCCGTGTTACTATATCTATTGCAACCGATCGATCGATAGATGGAGAGCCTGTTCGTACCGTATTCCATGGCGGCCTTGACATCGTGGATGGAGCAGGGCCCGACGACGACCACGAGGCGGTCGTCCGTGCCATGGAGGATGCTGGCCACGGCCTCGCGCGCAGCCAGCACCGTGTCGTAGACCTCGGGCGTGACGGGCAGCTCCTCAATCACGCAGGCGGGCGGCACCAGCGGACGAATGGTCGTGACGTGCAGGTTCTCCAGCTTGGCGCGCTTGCTCTGGCGGGCGGCATCCTGCGCCTCGTGGGCGCGCAGCTTGGTCATGATGGAAAGATGGAAGGATGGAACGAGTGAGATGCCTCAGTCGATGGCAATTGCGCGAATGAAGCTGGAGATGGCGGTGCGCAGCGGATGAAGAGGCCACGCGGCAACTCAGCCCAGCTAGCCAGTCGCTCGCGCTGGTGGATAATGCTCGTGCTTCAGTTGGTGGGGAGGAGCGTAAGATGGAAGCTGAAGTATACGAAACGGCAGACAGACATTCGCGTCAAAAGGGGACGGAAAGCATTTGATAACCTTTATGATTTCATTTCAGATTGTATTTGAAGCACAACGCTTGAAATTGAAAAGCATATATGTCTTTACATGCCTTTGGCAATTGATATATATCAGGCACTCCTTTTTGAGGCGCATATCTACCGTACCCGCGGATTTTGTTGATGCTTGGTTTGGCGAAACGGAGCTCGGATAAGTACGATTATGGTGAGGAGAACAAGCCAATCATAGCAAAGTAGAGAGAGAATCCGGGATGCTGATTGATGGAAAACTGGACGCTGACATGGCGCGGTTGCCGATGTGAATGCGCAACTTCATGCAGTTGTGTGGTGTGAGTGTGGTGTGGCCAAGTGACATGGACAGCGCACGACCAGAAGAATGTTCGAGTCACGAAGGTGGCTTGGCTTGGGCGTACGATGGGAAATGCTGGAGGACATGGGCTTGGCAGGTGAAAGTGTCACAACGACACCTGCCTAGAGGTGAATATGTACGCCACATTGCTTTGTCAGGAATATCCGCTGGCCAGTGAAGACCAGCAGGGCTTGGAGGCTCTCCATGAATGGTAAGGACATGCGTCGACGCACATGACGCTCGGCTGTGTCGAGTGGGCATGTTCTCGTTGGTGATTTTGGTGAAGAATCGCCCAGTCTGCGGTTGTGGCTTGAACTTTGACGGCGAGGGCGACACGACAGTAAGGAGGCTAGCATGGGTATTGCTTATTA
>JAADWT010001001.1:0-12105 GCA_023336285.1 Pythium grandisporangium
CATTGGCATTGTCATTGTCATTGTCATTGCCATTGCCATTGCGCTCCTGCTTTCATCGCGCGGGCGACTTCGTCCCCCACGGAATGGGCGTCGCCATGGCGCCACTGGACGACTCACGGGGGGCCGCCGCCGCCGCCGTGGCCGCGGGCGCGTTGAGTTTCCACGCCACCCGCCTCCCGTTGGTCACGCCCACGCCCAGACCCGCGCTTCCTCCTCCTCCTCCTCCTCCTGCAGCAGCAGTAGCAGCAGCAGCGCCGCTGTCGCCACCACCGCCATCAGCACCACCTGATACAGTTGCCGTGGCCATCCACGAGCCAGTGGAGCAGGAGCTGGTGGCCCCGCAGCCACAGGTCATCGTCATGCGCGCCATGCAGCTGCGTGACATCGACTGCGTGCGCGGCCTGCACGAGGAATGGTTCCCCATCCGCTACCAGCAGGTTCGTGTTCCCTCCCGACCACTGCATGTGCCTTCCTGCTCTCTCTCTCTCGTTCTCTGTAGCGCTGACCGCCGTGTCCTTCGTATGTTGCTTCCTGTTTTGGCTCTACTCTCACCATGCGCCGGCTATGGCGCAGAGCTTTTACGACGGTGCTGCGCATGGCGTGTGGCGCGAGACCGGCCACCCGCTCTTCACGCGACTGGCGGTCGAGGGCGGCCACCAGCCACCGCCACCACCACTATCACAGTCACAGTCACCGCCCTTCTCCCTACCAGAGCCGCCGTCCCGGGTGCTGGGCGCCGTCATGGCCAGCACCATCCCGCTCACGGCCGTGGAGGACCCGCAGCTGCTGGACGAGCGCGACGACCGCCACACCACCGTCATGTACATCCTGACGCTGGGCTCACGCGCCAGTGTGCGGCGGCGTGGCATCGCGTCGGCGCTGGTCCGCGAATGCCTGCAGGAGGCGCGGCGCCAGCCCAAATGCGGGGCGGTCTACCTCCACGTCAAGGCCGACAACACGCGTGCGCTGCGCTTCTACGAGAAGAATGGGTTCCAGAGCCTGCGTCGCCTGGACGACTATTACGTGATCGACGGCGCGCGCCACTCGGCGTTCCTGTACATCTACTACGTCAATGGCGCGCAGCGGCCCACGCGATGGCTTGAGCTGCTCACGCGCCCGCTCGTGGCGCTCTTTGAGCTGGCGTCGGACGGACTCATGCGGCTGGTGGACGCGCTTGTGGACGACGTCGAGGACCAGCAGGAACGGTACAAGCCGGCGGCTGATGCCGTGGGGCAACCGGCGGAGCGGTGGCACCAGCAACAGCAACAGCAGCAACAGCAGCAACAGCAGCAGCAGCGGAGGCACGGTCTGTTGATGGACGGAGGCAGCGGTCTTGGCGGTGCGGATGGGAATGGGGACGGCAGTGACAACGGGGAGAAGCAGGGTGTTGCGCACTGCGCCATCTCATGTGTATAGAAAGACAGAGAGAGAGAGCGTGTGAGAGCTCTTTGGGAACGACAAGAATACAAGACAACTCGAGACCAAAATAAGCCCTGCATATGGTGGTGCGGGCGGTGGGGGCCGGCTGCCTGTGCCTGCGCTGTGCATTGCACTCTTGGTCACCTGCATTATTTGATTTCTTCCGGTGTGTGACTCTCGATGGACTTGCAGGACCTGTTGGACGAAGTGGAGGGCGTGATCCAGGACCGCCCGGGCAGCAAGGGCTCGACGTCTGCGGCTAGCCATAGCGATGGTCGCAACGGGGGTGGCAGCGCCTGCGCCTCGGTACCTCGCAGGGCCTCTCCGGTACGTGTCGGCGGAAGATTGAGGACAGAGTCTTCTCACTGTACTAGGAATGGCTGCCTTCTAACAGGCTGTGGGATTACGTAGAGCGTTTTAGATGACCTGCTCGGTATGCTGGACGATGACGACGACAGCTTGACCTTGCAAGGAGCTGTGCACCCGCAGGGCAGCTCGAGCAACCACACCAGTAACAATGGCTCCGGCTATCCCAGTAAGAGCGCCTCCGTGTCGACATCCTCGTGTGGAGGCGAGTTTCGAGGCAGTGGTGGCTCGAAAAAGTAGGCAGTCACCGACAATATCGCAACATCGTAAACCCAATAAGCGCTAGTATGTGTGGCGATACTTACACACATGCTACTTACGGGATCTGCTACTTTTTTTGCAGGTGTTCGAACGTTCTCGTCGCGGGTGACACTGCCAAGCGCGGACTCAATACAGCGTTTGCAGCTCAGAGGTAGGATAGCACTGTGCAAAAATACTCAAAGGATCCCAAGGAATAACCCAGAACGCTGCCGTGCTGCCATGCGGGTTGGCTGGGTGCTTGACTCTGTGATCCTGATGGCTTCCACCGCATATGACCGCCTGTTGACCAGTGTTTGTGGCAATTTGCGCTGCAACGAATGCGACTTCACGGTCGTGCAGTTTCCCGGTTGGTATGTATCTACGTCAATTGGCTAGCGCATCATGACTCGTAGTGCATTTGGGGTACTTCCATCGCGAGTCATTGACATGTGTGTTCTCTGCATGTATGTATATCTGGTATCTGCATATGTGCGGTGGCGGGTGATAGGAAATGGAGCGCTGATGCAGATTACATGTTCTTCCGAGAGAATGTTCCGAACGAGACCAAACTTAGAGCCCGCATGGAGAATGCTCCAGGTACGTGTGCTGGTTGATTATAGTGAGCGTCACCTATCACGAAAGAAGGAATATGTCTGGAACGTTGCGTCAGGCACTTCCACTGATACCTGTGGCTATGACCGTGGCTATTCACATTCAATTCAATTCAGCGTCAGCGGCCTATGCCTGTCAATGCAAATGGTTGTCCGTCAATACGACCACGCGTATCGACTCGTGCCGCGTCAAATGGGCATGTGCGGGTCATTAGAGACACGAAAGCATCTATTCCTTTACCCCATCCATGTCACACATCTATCTTTCTCTCATGCTCCGTATCTACTATATTGTATCATCACGTTCTTGTGGGTGGCCAGCAATTTCGCACGCACTCGTACTAGAGCCACCTATCACTCGTGCGACACCAGTTCCGGTTTCTTAGGTGGTCTCTTGCACCCAGTAGCAAATGTGCCTCACCCAACGGGATTGTGTCAGCTCTAGGCAGCATAGCACTGAACCCCAACTGGGTGCAGAATGGCTTGCAAAATCAAGGCAGGCTCAATCTCATTCCAATACTGATCATCTGTTCGTCCACTCTCGAGTTGGGATGGATCGCAGCCAGCTTGATTCAGTCTGGTAAAGGGTATAGCAGGCACCGTCGCGAAGACTTTCGTACTTGACGCGGAAGCGGCTCACGTCTGCAGAAGGCAGTGAATGCCATCCTCGTCGTTGCAGCTCCACCATGACTTTGACTTAATAGTGCTGAACGGAGTCTAGCTATCGGCAGTCACTAACGTCGATGACGACGACGAGGTATTGAGTACTGCATAGTCTGCTTGTACCCTTCGCTTAGAATCACGCACGATCTGACCTGCAAGCCGTCAACTTCGTGACCTCTTGTGTTAGAGTCACCAAGAGGTTCGTGTGTCTTTAGCTCTGGTCTTCACCCCACTCAAAGTACTCAGTGGTGTTCATACTACAAACAACATGCACCTTACTCGACAGCCCTGCACGGACCACCGTAACATCCCAATCATGAACGCAATCATGTTCATACAAATAGTTGGTGTCAAAATATTCCAGTCACTTAGCCTTGATCGTCAGAGAAAACGCCCACGCGCCACAACGCCTACGCATCACGCTCTTTTCTCCTTAGACATGTAGCAAAGTGCTCCGCTTATTCTATCTCTACTAACTCAACAAATTAAATTCGCTGGTTCGAGAAAACACCAGGTCCCGCCACCTCCATGACATGATATGCTCCACTGCCTCATGTCATCAGCTCGTGTCTGCTCTTCACGATGACGTCGGTGGAATCCGTCTGGATGGGACTTACAAGTACTGATCCTTGATATCGGTCAAGTTGGCCCGCTTAGCCAGCTTGGGCACGTACCCAATGATCTTGTCCACTTTAGCCTTAATCTCCGGCGTGATCTTGTCCACAAAAGCCAGTGCTTTGAGGTTCTCCTCGATTTGCTTGGTGCTGCTGCCGCCCATCATTGTGGTGGACACATTCTTGTTGGACATGCACCACGCGAGCGCAAACTGCGGCAAGGTGCAACCGACCTCGTCCGCAACGGCTTTGAGGTCGTTGGTGAGTGAGATGACATGGTCCCGACTTTCAATGTAGGTTGGATGACTATCCAGATAGATCGAAACCATATGGGAGATCTTCGTGTACCCACCCAGACGGGAGTCCTCGGGCACTCCGTTGGCGTACTTGCCCGTCAAGATTCCGTAGCTCAGCGGCGACCAGGTCGTGAGTCCCAATTTGTACTTTGTGTATAGGTTCATAAAGTCAATTTCGACGCGTGCACGTTGCAGGATGTTGTACTGCGGCTGCTCCGCCACGGGGCGAATGAGACCCAGTCGATCGGCGATCCCGCAGGCCTCGTCAATCTCCGTGGCAGACCACTCGCTCGTGCCCCAGTAAAAGGCCCAGCCCTGGTTGATGATAAAGTTCACGGCTCGTACCACCTCTTCCATTGGTGTGTGCGGATCAGGACGGTGGCAAAAAAGGACATCCACGTAATCCAGCTGCATGCGCGTGAGCGAGGCCTTGATCCCTTCCACGAGATGCTTGCGGCTCAGCCCGCGTGCGTTCGGTCCCTCTTTCGTTCCCATGTAAATCTTGGTGGCGAGCACCAGATCCTCACGAATCCACTCGCCCTCCTTGATTCCGCGGTGCACGATCTTGCCAACCGTAGTCTCCGCTGACCCGCCCCCGTAGACTTCGGCATTGTCAAAGAAGTTGATGCCGCCCTTGTACGCAGTCTTGAAGATGTCGTACGCAGTGTCCTCGTCCACCTTGTCCGTGAGGAGCATGCAACCGTAGGAAAGCTGAGACACGAGCAGACCAGAGTTGCCCAGGAAGCGGTACTTCATGGAATTGGGGGCTGCGGATGCCATGATCGATAATCGGTTGGGTGAGGTGGGGTGGGGTGGGTGGGGGGAGGGTGACTCTGTTGCTGAAAGAAAGTTGAGAAATGAGAAATGATGCGCCAGCGATTTCAATCCCGCCCATGATGCAACAGCGGCATTGTTTCCTAGCCGCCTTGCCACTCCATTTCGACTTTCGGCCAGGCTATGCACTCCCCTGCATATAGGGGGAGGGGGAGGAGGGGATTGATCACGTACTTACCTGATAATTAGCCGGAGTGAACAGCAACATTCACTCTTCATGCGATTATGCCGTTGCAACTCCGTCAACAGAACTCGTTTTTGAGGGTCGTCAGGGAACTAACGATCAGTTGAAGTAGAATGAATGAATCCTCATAATTTTCAAGTGATCGACCAAGAACCAACTGACGTTATCAGCTAAGTACGCATGCAGTGAACTGACAACATTTTCTTGGGGTAAAACGTGCGTGACCGATAGGAAGGTCTGTAAACGATGGTTTGAGGGTCGTCAACACCCAACCAAATGCCAGAGCACCAGCCAAATTGAATTTGCAACCAGAGCTCACCGCTGTCGCGTTCGTGCTTCTATTCAAGGCGTGGATGTGGGTGGACCAGTCAAATCGAATATGCTTGCTTAAACCATGTTCAGCCGCTCTCAATCCTGTTATGTATTTTGCCGTGGCGCCTTCTTCGCATCCACCACCAACACGAATTACTGACGCACTGCTGCAGTCTTCAATTTTAGTGTGGGCTGCGACCCCAATTCGGCTTCGATGCGCCGTACAAACGCAGCGGCGCTCAAACTGCTCGGTGCCTCGGATTTTAAATTGCTATTCGAGTGGGCAGTGCCAAGCTGAAATAACACATTCCACACGATAACCGAGGCCTCGGGGGTTTCGATTGACCCCACGCTGCATATATCAAGCAGCGACTCGATCGTCTGTCTCAAGCAACACAATTTAGCCGAAGCAGCGTCGTCAGTACCGATTGAGCAACTACTTCGAATACATAGCTGCGCGGCAATCTAACGTACAGCAATAGCTGCGCGAGGTGATAGACTCCACTGGAGGATGCGGTACCCCCAGTACACGATCACAAGTGGGTGCAAGAAACCCTGCGAATTCAAGAACAGCTGAATTTCATTCCAATACTGATCATCCGTTCGCCCACTCTCGAGTTGAGATGGATCGTAACGGGCTTGATTCAGTCTGGCAGGGGGAGAAGCAGGAACCTCCGTGACAACTCTCATGCTGGATGTGGAAGTGGCCCAAGTCGGCAGAAGGCTGTGGAAAGAGTCCCTGTCATCGATGGCTTCGTAAATTTCAACTCATCCAAGCACACCCAGGTAGATACTGTATCACATCGTAAGGTAACTGGCACTCACAGCTCTGACGAATGCGGTTGGAAACACGACAATCCATGAAACGCTAAGAAACTTGGATTCTGTTGCTGCCGTGTTGTGCGCTCCATAGCCCATAGCGACAGATACAGTGCGTAGTCCCGTTCTCTCGCGATGTGCTTGACTGCTCGCGATCGAAGAACCTTGAGCATCGCTAGCGCCTTTCGAGAGGTAGCATCCGTTGGTCGTGGCGTAGTGGCGATCGCATCGGTCATACGACGAAGTACTGTGCCTGCAAACAGAGCGCCGTGCCGAACAAAAGGCAGCAGGCTCGTCACACCAGCTCCCTGCTCAGCACATGCCTGTTAGTCAAAGAATTACTACTCGGTGCAAGATTAAAAGCAAAATGTAGTACCTGTAATTCCTGCTGGATAGCTGGACTATTGTCGGGGAAACGCACCAAGTGATCCAATCGCTCCAGTGCAGTGCTTTCCGTGTACGAAGGCATAGGTTGCGAATGAGGCGGGGTCAGACTCGCCTCCACAATCTCCCATGTTACGTCAACCAGAGCAAGCCGCTTCTGCACCACTTCCAGCGTTCTCTTCACAGCGGATTGCACTGCATTCAGTTGTTGCTGGTACTCACCATTCAGCTCATGGGCACCGCCAGTCCAATCCAGTTCAGGTTCATTGATTTCCATCAACCGGGTGTATTCCGCGTCAAACACATCACCACGCAAGTAAGTGTTACCCCTCTGGTCCCCATGTTCCAGCGACCGCTTCACGCCATACGAGGATGCATAGAATGGCAGACAAGCCGTGGAGTCCACTGCAACTAGTGGCCAGGTACGCGTGTTCGCACGAGTGGCAAGATGCTGCACAAGGCATTCACTCTCGCGGTGAGATGAGAGGGTATAGCCCGCGTCTGTGATCACGACCGCTGGCTGGAATGCGCTGAAGATTTCAAAGAGCCCACTGCCAGCATCGATCGACGACACCGGTGCAGACGACAGTGCTGGCACTGAGCGTAACGAACGAGCGAGGAGCGGGCTGAATCCGTACAGCGGAATGCTCAATGCACGCAGTCGCCGGCGCATGTCCGTTAGAGTCTCGCGCATGCAAGCATCCGTGGCTGACATTGCGTGCCGCACTGGGAACAACAGTGACGCTGGAGAAAGCAGCACGGCCACCACCGGGAGACCTCGTTGGCGCGCCATGGTCAGCGCTGCGAGGAGCGCAAAGTTGCCGTGCGCGATGCGGTGTGTATACCGCAGCCAATAGACAATGCACGGTGTGGATGTGTGGTAATGTGGGCGATACGGAGGGACGTAGCACAGTCGGACACGCTCGCGCAGCGCTCGTGGCCACCCGTGATAGAGCGATTCCTCCGTCACGGTTGCGGCTTGCTCTGCAGCAGTTGCCGGTGGCTGATGGTGGCTGGTGATCCCGCTGTCTAGAACGGACGAGGTGGGCTCAACCTGCCTGGAGGGCGCTTGAGCCCCCAGGAACGCAGACACGCTGGTCTGCTTTGCCGCCAAGCTCTCCGTCGTCTCCTCCTCCATCGTGGTGTCCATGTCGGTGGCCATTGGTGTGGCCTCTGCTAGCTGCTCTATCCGCTTCACGGGCTTTCTAGCGTCTACGGCAGTGTCAGTACTAAGCCCCGTGGCGAGCGACCCCTCGGGTGCATCTGCTTCGGGTTGCAACACGGCCTCGGATTCGGCATGGCTGGTTCCTGTTCCGCTGGTCTTTGCATTGCTCCCCATGGTCGCCATCACTAGCGGTGATGGCTCCTTCTCGTCGACTGCAGGAGCACTCGTAAAACGCTCGATCGCCCGAAGCTGAAGGCGTACGAAGAGAAGAGGGTCCGCGCAAGGCAGTGTAAGCTTTCATACCATTGCACGCCATCCATTCTCCCCGTCCATGCGTAGACAGACAGCAGCTCGTACCGTCGCGGGGGAGAGCGGTGCGTCAACACCATCCAGCACGCGCACGAGGTCACCGCCCTCGGTAGGGAAGAGGCGCAGCGGCACATCACTGGCAGCATCTGCTTGCGTGAGCTGCGCCACTTGCGCGGCGATCCGCGTCACTTCGGCATCGCTCCAAGATTCCATCATTGACACGGAAATGAAAATGGCTTGCGGCCTCGTCCGTCAGGCAACAGGGTCAACTACGATATTTACTAAAATGCACTCTATTAAAGCGACTGGTTTGCGAAACAAGTCATCTTTAAAACGTGAATGAACAATATAGCCGCTCCAAGGTTTGATATCCCTTGTTGTACACTTTGAGTGGGACTTTATTACATATTGCATTGCTCTTGCCAATCTCTTCTTTCGCCGCGTTATTGCGTAAACCGCGTCGTTTGGTGGCCATCACCTCCATTCCATGTGATTGACGCTGTGGCTCCCTTCGCGCGCAGGTGAGAATGCCGTTGGCACACGCAGCCGTCCACATGCGAGAGCGTAGTGACTAGACTGGTGGCCTGCTATGCAGCACCTCATTTCGGCTTTGTCCCCGTGTCTGGCAAACGTCTCCAAGCTCTTCCTGCGCCTCCCATGGCGTCTACCCCTCCGCTGACCACGCGGCCTCCCACGACCGAGTACGGCACCACTTCGATTGGCCGTCAAGAGGGCTTGAACGTGATCCGAACGCGCCGCTGTTGTTTGGCGCAATGGGTCGTCGTTGGGCTCGGCGTGGCAGCTGGCCTACTCGCCTTGGTCGACTATGGCGGTGGCGTTGGTCACGACAGCGTGGAGATTGAGTGCTGGCAGAGCTCGAACGAGGACGGCAAAGCGCATATGATGGCCCCTGTCTCGGGGTTAAAGTGGACGCCCAAGACAGCGACCGACTCGTTCATCACTGTGGACACGTCCGTGCCCTTCCAGGAAATCTACGGCTTTGGCGGCGCCTTTACCGAGTCGTCGGCGCTGATGTTCCAGCAACTGCCTCGGCACAAGCAAGAAGAAGTGCTCGCGCTCTTCTTTGACCGAGAGCAGGGCTCTGGCTACACGCTGGGCCGCGTGCCCATGGGGTCGACGGATTTCGCGCTCTCCCCTTACAACCACGACAACGTGACGGGGGACAAGACGCTCACGCATTTTGACACGACAGTGGCGAGGGACGCCCAGTCCATCATCCCGTTCATCCAGCGCGCGCTAGCCACCAACCCAGCGGTTAAGCTCATTCTGTCTCCCTGGAGTCCACCTGGATGGATGAAGCGCGCAGATCCGGCTGCGCACTACGTGCCCAGCATGATAGGCTCTGCCAGGCCCAACGGACTTCGTGATGACATGCGCGAGGCATGGGCGCACTACTTTGCCAAGTTCATCACGGCGTACAAGACTCACGGTGTGGCGTTCTGGGGGCTCACCCCGCAGAACGAGCCCGGCTCGACAGAGCCTTGGGATGCCTGCGCCTATGATGCGTCCTTCGAGGCTGAGTTTGTAGGCGATTTCCTGGGCCCGCTGCTGGCGCGTGAACACCCCGACGTCAAGATCATGGTGTACGACCACATTCGAACGGATGTACTCGACTGGGTCCAGACGATGGCGCAGCATCCAACGGCTAGCAAGTACGTGGATGGAGTCGCTGTGCATTGGGACAGTGACGGCGAGCGCGTGCTGGATGGCATCTTAAGCCACGATCAGGTGAACGACACACACTACGTCAACGAATCGTGGTTCATCCTGGCCACGGAGAGCAGTAGCTGTCCTGGCATCGCCAACGGCACCGACGCTTGGTTCAGAGCTCAACGATATGCACACGACATCTTGACCAACTTGAACAACTGGGTGGTTGGCTGGATCGACTGGAACCTCATCCTAGACCACAGGGGCGGACCCAACCACTGGGGGAACTACTGCGATGCACCCATCGTAATTGACGAGACGGGGCAAGACTACTTCATCCAGCCCATGTACTACTTCATCCAACATTTTTCCAAGTTTGTGCCGCCCGGGTCGCACCGGGTCGCCACTGCCGTAGCCGTGAAATACGAGAATCCGGGCGAGCCGCAGCTGTTCCCACGCTTCCCTGTGGCGCTGCACTCGTGTGACGGCAGTTCGCGCCAGATCATTGAGTGGACCGAGGGCAACAAACTTCAGGTCAAGAATACCGCCCTCTGTATCGACCTCGTGGACCCCAGCTCGAAACGCCCGCAAGTACAGCTCGTCGAGTGCGAAGACACGTCGCAGCAATGGGTGTTCGAGGATGAGCAACTTCGTATGGCTGGCAAATGCCTGCAATTAAAACACGGCTCTACTGTCGACGGTGTCGCACTGGTGGCGGGGGGCTGCGGGGGTGGAGATCACCAGCGATGGGTCTTCCACAGTGAGGTCATGCAGTCGCGAGCCTCGACGGGCAAGTGTGTGACGGCTGGTTACTCATTTTTGCAGTCGGTGGCATTTACTACGCCCGGGAACAAGACCATCGCAGTCGTGCTCAATGAAAATACTGAGGATGTAAGCTTTGCACTTCAAAATGGTGACCAGGAAGTGGAGATTACTATCCCCGCTGGTGCTATCCGCACATTCTCGTGGGCGTCATAAACAATGGCTCGCGTATATGGACGGATAAATGCATTGCGATCCTAGTTCGTTGTTGAGTAGTCTGGGAAACTCAGGAATTGGTTTGAAGATCACTTGCAAAATGCCCCCCACCACCGCCACCACCACCTGGGATAAGGGGTTTTGCCAGTTTAGTGCACAAAATCGATGGTCAACATTCTGGCGGGGACAACTACGGACCCAGAGCTCATGAAAGAGATCTAAGACCACGGGGAGATAGAGCAGTGTCGTGTTGATTTTTGTGATTTTTTTTGCTGTGTTCTTCGTGCACGTTTCAAAACGCCCTAGGGCATTTTGCTGGCGTGTCTGTTTTCAGCCGCTAAAATCAGTTTAGTGTACTTTATATACGAGTTTGTATGCTTTTCATGGGTTATAGATGCAAAAACAGCCATCGAGCTGCCTCGACCGATGGTTTAGATAAACCTGTTCAAAACGATATTTAGTCGATGCCAACAATAATGGAAGGGTAACACTTGGTAAAGATAATACAGAAATAAATTGAGTTGGCTGTTTTCAAAGTTCGACAGTGCCATTACTCTGCCTCCAACTGCAGGGCAGGTGCAGGCCCGCGACGGCGAGGAGAGTGCGAAACACCGTTCTTCTTCTCGCGTACCCACTTCATAAGGGTACGGCAGGGTATACCGGTCTCTTCCCGCGTTCGTCGCCGCTCACGCGTTCCACTGCTATCGTTAGAGCGGCATCTGTGTAGCGACCGCGTTGCCGCGCCATCTCGTAGTGATCCGTTCGTTTTGAGTATGCTAGATGAGAGGTTGATTATCCAGAGGCCACTGCAAAATATTTACCCAATTAAATCGAACGAATTTTTTTGAAGTCGTCTATTGGTTAGAACTCAGTGTGCACTAATGCGGTCAAATGCACTAAACTGACAAAAACCCTTACCGAAAAATAAAGGGTAAACCCAAGCCTACAGTCCAGAATTAAGGAGGAGGAGGAATGTAGGTCTATTGGTTAACTAGTTAAACCTTTCGTTGCCGATTTTTGTATATAGACCGAATTTCGGTTGTGTTACGCTTTACTATCGGGATTATCCCTTTGAAATCGTATGTCATCTGTTTCCCTGAGCAATCAAATTGTTCCTGCGGGAAGTAAAGCCTCCTAAATCTTGTTCAAACCATACATAATGAAATAATAATGGGTATATGGAGGTTTTCATGCTAACATAGAGGCCCCTTTACCTTCATAAACGTGCTGTCACCGAAAA
>JAADWT010001002.1:0-12063 GCA_023336285.1 Pythium grandisporangium
CCCCCCCCCCTCCCCCTCCTCCTCGTCTTCGTCCTCTTCGATCCCATCGTCATCACAACCTTCCACATTGGACGCCACGACGCGACGTGTTTGCCGCAAGAACTGCAAGATCTTGTCAGCCTGATCGCACACACACAAGGAAAGTGGTGTGGAGACAACGCCACCACACACCACACTCCTCTGTTAGACTCCATCCTATCCACGGCTCGGTTTGTGGGTGTGGCACAATAGCACATATCATTAGTATACGCACCTGCGCAGTCAGACACTTGTCACAAAACCATGGTTCCGTCGCCACCTGCAAGACGCGCCCAGCACATTAGAGACACAGTCCCTTCCATCGTTTCTATCCCAGTTTGCCTCGTGGAGTGTAGCGTACCTCTTCACGCTCGGGTCGTGCGCAGCGAAGGTGCGTGCGGCATTTGCACGCCGTACAGATCGTAAAGTCGGTGGAGGCATCCTTCTTGCACTCCACGCATCGCTAGTTGATAACGATCAACGACACTCGTCAGTCAGAAGTCAGTGGCGTTTCCAAAGCATCCTTGATGGCGTAGACCCGTAGACTCCTTACCGTGACTGCCGAGTTGCGTGTAGCGATCTCGCTTGTTCCTGTATTCACAGTGACACCCGAACTGCCGCGCTCACGGGTCGACACCGAGCTGCCGTTGCTACTGCCACTACTACCGCCATTTCCGCCTGTAGTTGACGCAGGTGCCGCGGCAGCACCAGGCCCAGGCGCTGCCGTTGTAGCGGCCGCCAAGCCAGCAGCCTGCGCCAGCTTGCGCTCCTTGTTGACCGTGCGCGAGTTGGGGCCTCGCTTGCGGATGTTGAGGCGATCCTTAATGTCCTTGAGGCTCTCGCCCGAGGCCGCCGAGAACATAGTGGACCACCCAGCGTCCGTCTTGAGCGCTGTGGAGAGGCGAGCCATAGGGTGGGGACATCACAAAGCCAAGCGCAGCTGTGAGCGTCGAGCCGTGGTGTGCCAGCCAGACCGGCCGAAAGCAACTACAGCAACGACAACTACAACAGCAGCAGTAACGACAGCTTAGACGTACATGGGTTGAGCGTGCGCTTCATCTGGAGCGCACAGGGCACGGGGGAGATGTAGATGCTGTCTTTGAAGCGGATGGATCCATCCGAGAGTAGATCGGCGTAGACGCGCTTGCGGTAGTACGACACATACAATTTCTTCGGACCTGGATTAACCACATAGGCAAGCATACACACACACGCAGCGGGGGACACATCAGCCTGGCGATTGCAGTACGAGTAGAGGAGCGCCATCATCTGCGCACGTACCCGGAACGAGGAGCTTCTCCTCCATGAGCTGCATCAGCACAGGACGCGCGTCACCCTAGCCAGCACCACCACAAAATGGCCATCCATCCACCCACACACACACGTCGTTAGCAGGTTGACTGGCCCTTCCACACCGTTTGCTCCCATAGCATACGTTCCCATCGCACAGCCCCCCTTCTCCGACTTACCATGGTGGCGGGAGTATCGTTGTCAAACCAGCGCGTGCCTCACGTTCACAGCCGTCCTACGCACAGCGTCGGCGCCACAGCACAGCTAGACGCGCCGCTCTCTCTCTCTCTCTCCCTTGATGAGCTCGTTCTTGTCTCACTCGCTGTCGCTACGGAGCAAGCAAGGGCGTAGTGGCGTCGGCCGTGGATGAGTGTCTGCGTGGGGATGGTGCCCGAATTTCCCGCTAAATGCGCGGCTGATTACGGTGACTGTCGCGTTAAGTACGGAAACGAGCTGCGGGAAGTGAACCAAGCAAGACGGTTTGGGGCAAGCGGTATTTTAAGTTAATTTTGGCGGCGGATACAGCTAAAACATGGGATCTTACGGGAATTCCCGGTCAGGTAGTGACGGCAGTTGGATCTATGGAAGTACCAGCCAGCCTGCCCACGAACATTCGAGCACCACCGCCTACATGCTGGGCAGAGCGAATCCCTGCGCTCGCGATCACCACTATGCAATGAAAAAAAGGAGGAATCAAAATGAAATGAACGCTGACCTACAGCGTCGTCCTATGATATGGCACTCATGCTGGCGGCTTAAAGGTCTTCGCACCACTTGTTCTCCTCACGAATCATCTCCTCCTCCTCAGGCGTGAACTCCTGCGTGATGCCAAACGTGGCGCGAATCTCCTCGGGGGACTTGCCCTTGATTAAAGTCGCCACCTTGGCGCACGTGAGGTCCAGCAGGCTCTTGATATCCATGTAGTTGGCGGCCAGGATCAGCTCGAAAAGCATCTCCTGGTCCAGCTTCTCCACAAAGTCGGCATCCCATTCCGATACGGCATCGCGGATGTCGTTGGTGCGCAGCGGCTTCTCAATGTCCTTCATCGGGTTGTTATAGTGTTGCTGGCAAAACTCAATCACCTTGGTGAGCACCGTGCCCTTGACGTTGGGCAGCGGTACGTCGGCCACCTCGTCGTCGTCCGCCTCCTCGGACGTGAGCGTCTTGACCAGCTGGCTCACGCTCGCCACCTCGGCCAACACCTCAAACTTCTCTCCGTCCTGGGACACAAGGTTTAGCTTCTTCTGTTCGCTCATGGCTGTGGTAGATAGATCACTGTGGACTGCGGCGGGAAGCGGCTGCTTGCGCGTGAGCTGGTGGAATTGGATGTGCGGGAGACGTGTGTGCTTGTCGATTGACAGTGCGTATGAGGTTGACCGCGGAAGAGTGCGTTCGGTTTTTCCCTTGTTGGTGGCAGGGGGCAGGGGCTTCAGGAGGTATTGCTTCTCAAGAGGTCCCGTCAACCCAGTCTATGTTAGAATCTGGTGGATTCAGGGATGATATACGTTCCAAGAGGTCCCGGGGATATGTGAGTCATGAGTCATTCATTCACTGTAATCACTCATACACTGGAAGCAGGAGTGGACACAACCCCCCACCCTATTTACACTCATAAACTGTACCCAGGTGCAAAATTGTCCTAAAATGTGGACTGCGTTAACGTGGATGAGATGGCGATGAGAGTGCTGGTCATCAGATCTGACAGGACGTATTACTATTATGGAGAATATATTATTCCAGAATAAGAAGCTGAGGGCAAGTGGCTACAGTACATGCGGGCAAACCCTACCAGAACGCGCCGCCACCGCCACTGCCTCCAGTGGTCACGCTCGCCTTATTACGCGCGAACCGCATGAGCTTCTGCTCGTTCAGCTTATCGCCCTGGGTCTTGTCCAACTTGCCTGTCGCAGCGAGGCTGCGAGCCGAGGCGGTGGTGTTCGCACCACTATGCGCAGGCAGGTTATGAATCGTGGCCGTGCTCCTCCCATCGGATGCCGTGGTGAACGATATGTTCCCATTCGACGGCGCTTGCGCCATAGCTAGATTACTCTTGGACCCTGAGTTGCTCATCGAGTTGAGCTGCCACATCTTGCTCTCAATTTGCTCCATGAACTGCTGCTGTGGGCCAATGATGCTACCGGGACGACACAGACGCAACCACCCGATGAGCTCACGCCCCGTGAAGCGGTGATGCTTCATCATATATGCGCCAATGCAGGTGCCCGTGCGACCCAGCCCGGCCTTGCAATGCACTGCGACCGCCCCAGGGGTCTTCTCACAGGCCTCGATGAACTTGAGCAGCACGGGCATGGGCGCATTCGTGCCATCCGGGTAGATGAGGTCGAGGTGGTCAATGCCCGCCGACAAGAACTTCTTCTCGTCGTACTGCTTGTCGTTCAGGCGCACCACCAGAGTCACGTTCTTCTTCTTGAAATACGGGATGTAGTGCTCGGGGGTTAGCATGACGTGGCCCTGCGGCGTGCGCGAGTAGTTGTTGTGGGGCCCCGCAAAGGCGATGAACTTGGGAGAGACCCACGTGAGATCACCATTCTCCACGCGCTCAAAGTGCATGTACTCTTGCAAATCGAACTTGTCCGCCGCAACGTACCCCGAATTCATGGCCCTTTCCAGACCCCTGAGGCAGTCGAGAACGGTGAGCTGGAACGGGCATACGCCCGGGGTGGCATCGTGATATGCTGGAAACCGCATATGCTCGAACGGCTTGAACGCTTGGGTAGCCGTCATGCCCTGGAAAAGCATCGCCCAGCAACCCAAGATGCACACGGCGTTGGCGCGCTGTTGACCATGCGATGAAGAGAAGAACACAACCTTGTCACCCGTCTTGGCGGCACTCGCCAACTTTTTGTTCAACGTGTCCGAGAAGATGAAAGTGTGCCCCATGTTGAGCGGACCGAAGTCCAAGTAGAAGTTCCAGTATTGCAATTCCTCATCAATGGAGAAAAAGTGCACGCCATTCACACGCGGAGGCGCGCGGCGGAGCGGCACAAACCAGAGACGACCGGGCAGAAACTCAATCGCCTCTTCCAGTCCAGCAATCGACGTGGGGTTTGTCATGACTGACTTCCGGACCGGGGTGACTTGATCGAAAGCTGGCTTGACGGACGCTAGAGCTTGAAAGCGAGCAGCGGCGCTTGGGAGAGCTGCTGCTGTGATTGCTTCAAAGACGAGGTGCTGCGGTTGCGAAGGCAAGCTGCGGCGGGAGAGATGCGAGCGACGAGTGCTTTTGAAAAGTGAGTGAGGGAATCGCTCGCGTGGCGGAAGCGGACGGCGTAGCAACAGTCACAGACTTATCACCAAGGCTGCACACGGTCCCCTACTGCACATGAACTAGGTTAGGTGCCTTCATTGCGCTTCGACTCGTCCTCGTGCATATTTTCCATGCACATCCAATGGGGTTCCAGCAGTATCCAAAAACTATCCATTCGGCTGGCGCAGCACAGGGCATGAGGAGACGATGGCACCAGTTGTGCCAGGTAAAGCTTCACAGCTGCGCACTGCCACCTTCGTTTCTTCGTCCCATACGGAGACAAAGTGGTTGGATGATCATGCAACGGACCTTCCACAGTGACCTTATCGGCCATCCACTAGCCGTGGGGTCTTGGGTTATATAATCCAAAATTGGTACTTGGAAGCACTGGACACCTACGGCACCATGGAAGATGCAGTAAATTCGATACTTTTGCATTGATGAAGTGAAATCCAGCAAGTTGTGTTGAAGTTACGTTCAACATGGCACCTACGTCAGTTAAAGCGCGGATGCGATGCCACCGTGGATCCATCCCTCACGCTTACGCTCAACCGATTTCAGATACAGATACAAGTAATGCCGTCTGTTTTCTCTCTCTTACTTCCACGGGCTTGAACACGCCTTCCTGAATCCTTGCTCATTCACGATAAATACTCTCGGATTCAATTTTTTTTTCTCCATACGCCAGTACCAGCTAAAACCCGTGCATCGTCATCACCAACTGCTCTTGCAACCGCTTCTTGATGGATGAGTAAAACTGAAGGTCCGATTCCACATCTTGCCGATGCATCTCGTTAAGAATGCCATCGCTGCTAGACAGGGTCCGATAGCATTGGTCGATGCACTCATTCATCTTGCGTAGACGGTTCTGTAGCACATCAAACTCATCTGGCGGTAAGATAAGTTCCCGCGATTGAGTCATCGTGGTTACAGCAGAATGGACACGGTTGCTTGGGTGCGGAACAAGTTCCCGGGAACGTGACATCTCAACAAGGTCTGTCGTCTCACGCTTTCGCTTTGACACTGATCGGGTATTACCAGTAGAACTTCCAACATTGTCCGCTGCATCATAATCGGAGCTAGCATAGTCGTCATCGTCAATCGAATTAATAGCGCTTGAGTGTAGCACTAGATCGGTCGTCGGCTCCGCCTTTTGCTCCCCCCTGGAATCTGTAGCCGTGGCATTTGGTTCTTCCGGAGATGGCACTGACGATGCTTGTGTAGTGGGCTTTGCTGGTAGCAGAGTTTCGCTCACTTCAGAGACCAACGTATTCGTTTGACTGGATCCCAACTGCACCACATCGCCACGCGCTACCGCAGCTTTCGTCTGATCTTCAATCAGCCAGTCTGGTAGCATCTCGGGGTTTTTCAATTCAACAAACCGAGGGCCATGCGCGGGCGGGGAACGCCTATGCGCTGTTTTCACAGGTTTCTCCTGGTCATCCAATGGCTCAGACGTATTGACATCTTCGGTTCTCTTTGCAGTTGCATCGTTGTCAATCACAGTCGAGTGAATATCTTCCTGCTGGCTGATCGAACCCGATGACGGCAGCGTGGCAACCACCCCTCCCCCAGACGAAGCACGACGAGCTTTTTGCACTTTCGCGCGCTTTGGGACCGGCATGCTCTCCGTGCCAGACGCCGAAATCATGGATTGGTCCGCGGCGCGCGCATTTCGGGCGGCTGAAGCCGACGACTTGATCCGTTCATTCAAGACAAAGGCGTTCAGAGCGGGCGCAAGCACGAGCCCCATATGTAGATACAAGACATCCAATCGCCCCGCACAAAACTTGAACAACTGCATCTGATCGTGCTGGCCGCCCACCGCCCGTTCTCGTGAGTTGGTCACGGCCCGTCGGTACACGGTGACGATATCTTGCCACACCTGCTGCAACTTACTCGCGCTGTGCTGGAGGATAACATGGGGCGTAACATTGGCAAATAGCTCGTTTTCAAAGTGCACCTTGTCGTAAAACGAGTGCTGCCCCAGGAAGGCCACATGTACTCTGGCCCAAAAGTCGTTGACGTCGCTCGCGGGCTCTGCTGGGGCAAGCATTTCGGCCCACCGCGAATTAAAGTCGGGACTGAGCAGTACGTTCACCAAGCGGAAGCGGCACGAGCGACGAACGCGAACCGCCCGATCTTGGCGAATTGCCCGTGGACGCGTCACCGGTAAACCCGCGCGCGTAGTCACGCGCGTCACAGCGGCCGCGGACTCGGTCACTGGCGATGGTGGAGTCACTACGGATGCACGGGTCTGCGTCGCCGGCGTTGCCCCGGGCGAACGACTGCGTGCCGCACGATTCAGTGGCGTAGCAGGCGACGTGCTGGTGCGCTTCGTTTTCGCCTTCGCCTTCGCTTTCGCTGCTGCGCGCGGTGTTGCTGTGACTGCCGGGCGCCCGGCATTCTTCTGGTACTGAGCCAGCAAATCCGCTTCTTGAAGCACCTCCACAAAGTGTGCCTTGGTTTGGGGCGCCACTTCCCCGCTCTGTCGGCGGTTGTACTGCAACTGACGGCGCACACATTCCTGGCGCAGCTCCACGTAGCTGTGCTGCTCGTACGGCTCGCGCAGCGTTGTCCGCGGCGACGACGAGCGGCGCGGGTTGCTGCGCGACGCCGCCGCCAAGGTCACAGCCCTGGGCGCGAGTGTACGCGTGCGCGGGCGGCCGCGTGAAGCCCTCATTGCCGTGGTCGGTGCTGGCGTGGGGCTCTGCAACTGCTGGGTTTGCTGGTGCTGGTGCTGGTGCGGCGGCCGCGAGGGCGACGCGTCGAATAGCGTGGTCTGCTTGAGCATCCGCGCGCCCGATCGTCGCGTGGGCGTCGGCGGCGAGGAAGCGGCGGCAGTGGAGGCGGGCGGCGCCATGTCGTCGGTCTCCTAACGGACCTAGTCCCGCGTGGCTGGCCTTGGGCTTGGGCTGGCGCTTGGGCTGATACTATGGCGCGGCTGGAGCTCCGCGTGAGTTGCCGCCACGAGAATTGCGCGCGGAAAAGCGAAGGGGAGGATTCACTCCGCGACAGGACCATCACTCCGGCGCTGCCCACTCGCCATCTCCATCCATACAGGCCGGGTCTAGGTCTGACACCGGGACCCGGAGATCTTGGCCCGAGATTCACGGGCTCGACCCAGACCCGCACGAGCCGTTTTACTTTTTTTTCCAGTCAGTGCGCTGTGTTACAAACTGTGGTTAACAGAAAACGTACCCATTCGACTTCCTGAGTTCGGTAAAAAAACAGATCTCGCCATCACGGACCGTCCGTCGGACGGTCTCTATGCCAACAGCGCATCTCGTTCAATCGACCGCGCGTCGTGATGCCACCGCCACCAACGTTCGAGCTCCCCCTCTCCATCTCAATACCCCTCGACGTAGGCACGACAACAGGTCGCCAAGCTGGGGTGCTAAATATTTATTCTGCACAGCTGTGGGTTCATGGCGACGAGCCCCGGCGCGTCTGAGAGATATGACGTGACACCCAGCCATCGTTGTTGATCGCGCCTTGCTCACTTGCCACCACTTGCCGCTTGCCTCTACAGCTGCAACTGCTTCGCGTATGCATAATTGGTGGCGTCCTCCCCTCCAGAGGGATAGTCATTGTGATTCTCGCGCTGCAACCGGCGGATGCTCACCGTTCACCATGATCCGAAAGGGAAAGAGGGCCGAGACTCGTCATGGACCTTCGAGCTGTCTCGGTGGCGCGTGCGGTTACGGCGCCTGAGGAGCTGGTCGAATAACCGCGAGTGGAGAAGCGAGGAACGCGCTAGCTATTCGTATTCGAGGTCGAGCCTGTCGAGTCGCTGCCTGTATGAACCCGTGGTGCCTCCTGTCCGCATCCCCACCAAGTACCGCCTGCAAGACCGCCAGCGAGGCGTGCGCGTGAGTGGGCGGCTCGTGGCGTTCACGTACGACGGCTTCAAGCGCCAGCGGCGGCTCCTGCGCGAGCTCACCCAGATAGACGAGTCCGACGCCTTCGAGGACGAGGACGTCCCGGACATGCGCTCGTCGATGGCCATTGTCTACACCTGGAAGGGCCGTGTGCGGCGGCAGTCCAGCCTATAGTCCGTGGCTGTTTCCTTCTTTGTGATTCTGTACTCGCTACTGTCGCCATCGCCATCGCCGTTAATGTTCGCCGTCCGCTCGCGCATCCCCGTGGGCTCCCCCAGTATCAAGCAGGCGATATTTGAACGCCGCACATGCGTGAGCAGTTGAAACTTTCAACCGCTCACGCACGTGCAGCCGCCGTTCACCAACCAGTCCCCGTTTCAACTTGAAACGGGGACTGGTTGGTGAGCAGTGTCCGCGTCTGACGCATCAAACTCATTCAGTTCAAGGCGCGGCGCGTGATCTCTGTGGCGAGTGAGGCATTCACTTGGCTACCGTACTGGACGTGGTCGCATCCTTGCGTGGGGCTGTAGAAGCAGCTGCTCTTCCATTATTAACTGTAATTTACCATGTGTATGCGTTCTTCCTTCATGGTACACATGCTAAATACTGGTACTAGTATCTGCTCGCTGGTGGGGAGCTACGTACATGGTGGTCTGATTACTATCGCCTAAAAGTAAGTGATGCGCATGTGCGAGAAATTGATCCCTCTTTCTTGGTGGGCATGCCATGTCCACGAAGAAAGCACCTGTATCTGTCGGATACAGTAGGTACCCATACACAATACATCGGATTGTTCCACGCAGATGCACATACTGACTCGCATCACATGCTGGTGCTGTACTCCAGCACATAGAAGCACTCAACTTGCAGTCTGCAGAGAACGGCTTCAAGCTTTTAATCACGGCTTCACGCTTTTAATCCCGGCTCACTCCGTCCCTCCTTAATTAATCCCGGCTCACTCCCTTAATCCCGGCTCACTCAAGCCTTAATCCCGGCTCACTCCATCCATCGACACACACCAAGCCTGCCAGTGACAGTTTTCATTTGAACAGCCACCACGCCCAAACACGCAGCACAAGCGCCCACCATTCATGGGGCTGGATCCTATCAAGCGGGCGACGCCGCCCCCACCGCCTGAGCAGCGACAGCAGCAGCATCGTCACCAACATCATCATCACCATCACCATCCCCATCCCCACCACAGCCCGCTCGATTTCCGCCCCCACCGAGCCCCGTTGCAACCTCTTCCGGAAGATATCCCGTCGCTCACCACCGCCTCTCGTCGCTGGACGCACTCAACCCACGACGAGCGAAAGTCCGTCGTTGCCACGCGCCAGCAAATGGTGCTCCACGGACTCTACCATTGCTAGAGCCGGACAGCGGGAAGCACAAAGCGCTGGCCTTCGGTAGCACCTTGTCACCTACCTCTATGCCAATGAGTTAATAGCACAGAGTTTCTGTTCGTTCAATCACGTGCGTGGCTATCCGCCAAACATGCAGTTTTTTTCTTCTTCTGAAGCATGGCCGGTGTCCAATCAAGCGATGGATGGTTCCTCGCTCTTGACTGTAATAGCGTTCAGTACGCCCATCAGACGTTTAACGGTCTCTGCTTAGTCTGGTCGTGATAGCCACAACAGGCGTTAGCCAGCGAGGACGCCACAGCCGTTGGCTACCGGCTGGGCCAATGTGGTCAGCCCAGCCACGAGTATCCGCTAAGCACCAGCATGCTGGCGAGTGCGTCATTGCCCCCTATCAGATATGCGATGGTGCAGCGCCTCCCAACTGGAATCATCCACCGCCCCATTGGCCAGAATCACGCCCTGGTCGAGCTTTTCTTGTCACTCTCAACGGCCAGGCGCCTCCACACGTCGCAGATGCAAGCGCCTTCTTCTCCCACCGCCCCGTCGATTCACAGAACACCAGGCGACTCTTCCGCGTATGCTAATGCGTATGCTTATGCTTAGATCCAAAGCACGCGAGCTGGTGGCAGAGCTGACAGTGGTGGCGGCCGCCTCAGTTGCAGCTTCTCCCACCGCCAAATACAGACGGCCACATTATTGCCTTGAGGTGCCACGGTGTTTGCCATCACCGAGCTCTCGCGAAGGCGTTTGTCGCCATTCTCCGTTTAGCTCGCGACGGTCTACCACTCGGCCATTCAGCCGTAGAGACGAATTAGCAATCTGCCATGAAGTACTCCATCCGTTCCCTGGAGCCGCTGGCGTCCAGGAAGGAGGCGTCGACAGACCCCACAGATACGGTGAATGACAACCAAGTGGCTGAGGAGATTGGCGACGGACGGAAGCGTTCCTCGTCACTGGACGAGTGGCTGCGCAAGACGCTCCGCAAGACGCAGCAGCAACAGCAGGACCGCAGGAGCCGCAGGAGATTTAACAGGGAACGCAATGGTGCGCTGGACAAGCGGCGCCACACACTTCTTCGCAAGCTTGTGGGCTTGCTTCGGCGCGGCCACGGACCGTATGCAATTGAAGCGGAGCACGAGGACGACGACACATATTGTCTGGATTCTGTCAACTGTGCCGCACTCATCAAGATCCTTGGGCAGCGACAACAAGAGGAAGAGGAGGACGAGGGGGATGCGTACGGCGCCACTGATTCTAATCACCAAGAGCTCGCGTATGGGTGCCAAGCCCCCGTGGTCCTGCTCGAAGCGCACGCCAACACCGAAGAAGCGTACGAATACGTGCACCCTCCTGTGCATGTCCCCGTGGAGATGGCGATCCAGGACCGATGCAGAGGAACATTGGTCGCTGGACGGTTTGTGCTCTTCACGAACGCCGCGTTCAAGCGCAAGCAGCGCAAGTTGCTCTATCAGATGCGACCGATCCGGGAGAGCTCGCGGCCGTGCCAGGGCGACGACAGCGAAGAGGAGCCCGTGGAGGCCGACTATGGGCAATTGACCATGAACTATGGCAACGCCTTTGTGCAGCATCCCGCGTCGGCGTGGATTTAAAAGCTTATGGCTTAGCATGGACTTATTTGGATGATCTACATGGACTTGTGTTTCTACTTCAAATTACACGTACGTTTTACATGCTGGGCAACGACCCAAGGGACTGGGAAGTTGTTTACGACCTTTACGTCAACTCGGTGATGTGCGTGCATCGCTACATACACATCCATGATACGATGTCGAGAAACTCTGACGAGTTGCCATATCACGCACACCCAAGACTTCACACGCGCATAACCCAGAGCAACTCACCCATATTGAAGGATTCCTTCCTCTGCCTTGATTGACACCAGCGTGACTACAAACCACAGTGGCCAGTCTATTTTAGCGCATAAAGTTGCAGGAACACCGGTAGTTACCGCTAATTTTTGGGTGGACCTTTCAGAATTCTGGCCACTGCGGAATTGTTCTTGGCTTCGATTGAGTCAAGCTCCGTAATTTATCGGAATCGCCTGCAACACGCTTGCATTTCATTCGTAATTTCCACACAGATTGATTGATTAATTAAAAAATCGTCTGGTCTGGCCGAAATGTGACGTGGTTTGTGCAGTTGCTCTACATTTTCCGTCGGACTTGGTCAGACATCACGCGCAAGCTCAACAGCAAGTGCTCCGACATATCCACACCGTGTAGCG
>JAADWT010001003.1:0-12056 GCA_023336285.1 Pythium grandisporangium
TGATACACAATTGGGAAGCAGACTGCGTACTCGACAGGGCTTCCTCTTCGTGCATTGTAATGATCTTCTCAATAAGTGCACCACACGACCGCAGCAAAAGACAAGAAAACTGTACAACAGAGTCTTGAAGGAAGGGGCGCGCCGTCGAATCATCTTGTTGATAATCCCTTTGATCAGCAGCTCCTGGCGGTGTTTTACGCATAGCTACTTCACCTGCTTCGGCAAGTAGCATAACTTGATACGCTTGAAGCAACTGGGTCGCAGCGACTTCAACTGTAGGACGAGAAGGCGGATTGGTCATGCCCGGTTCAACTGCTGACCTAGCATCCACTCGGCAGGCAAATGTAACCAACAAGGTTACCACATCAGAAACGGTTTCGCTCTTCGGCCTGTCTTCGCCATTCACGATGTCACCAGTTGGGAAAGGTAGGAAATTCATTATACCGTCTGTGCCTGGGGCAGTCAGAAGCTCGATCACTGACACGAGCAACACGTATTGCGGAGATACGACGTTGTATGCTGCTTCTTGGTGTTTTCGCAACAATAGCAGAAGTAACTGCATTTTCTGTGCCGATGTGTATAACACTGAAAAACTTGCAATCATTGTCCTCACAGCTGAAAATTCTACAGATGTGTCCACAGTCCCGCAAATGGCGTTTAACGTAATGCTCTCAAGTAGCTGACGGAGCTTGTTAATCGTATCCTGCGATATCCCCAAATCAAGCATAGTCACATCATGGCGAGCAATGCTTGTCATATTAGCTTTGACGAGGCGCAAGATGTCAGCTACTCGTTGCCTAGGATAGACACCATCGGGCGAAAGGTTGACGGTATTTAAGTCTTCGGGAATCAACTCCATGAGCTGCGTAAGCACATCACCACAAGGTTGTCGACAAAATGGTTGCTCGAAACGAACGCAAAATGAGGAATCTTCGCCCTCAGCATAGTGAACCACCATAGTATCACCCAGTGCGGTATCCTTGTTCTCTTCGCCAAAACGAATCAAACCAACAACTTCATCCAATATTGCCGTCGCGAGGTCATCAAACGGAGTGTCAAGGTTTAGCAGATTTTCCTTTTGGAACAGATCTCTTGCACCACTACCTGTGCAACCTGAAAGTTGGTCTTTCTCGGTCTTATCTGTGGAAGTTATCTCGGTCTCTATCATTTCGCATCCGCACATGAAGCACCGAGCAGCAGACCCTTTGTTCATGAAATTGCAATCACTGCAAGACCATTCCTCGAGTGGGACTAAAGCCGGATCCACCCAAACTGCGTGCGCCCATTGGTTGGAACCCGGGCATGACACACGAAACTCCAGCATTCTGACTCCGCGTACCCGAACGTCAAACTTTTCTATAGTCCCTGCTTGGGTCACTTGTTTGGACTGCCACAGCACATCTCCGTCGCCGATCACCGAAAACAGCACAGAAACTCCCCTCTGCTGAAGGTTTTCATTTTGAACGCCATCGTTTATAGCGACAGCTCCACTAACTCTTTCGTAAGCTCGATCAAGATCGTAAGTCACAAAAGAGTCCCCACGCGAAGGCGGGTGTGTTGATAAACATCGTTGGCGCCGTTCCCCTCCAATCTGAGTCGAAGAACCTTGCGCTGCACCCACTGCACGCGAATCCGAACCACTTGTGTATCCCAACTGACCACCTTTGCCAAATGTGCCATATCCAACCGAGTAATGATACTCTTTCAAATTGGAAACAAATACAGGGTCGACGAAATTGGAGCCTGAATCAGTGTCTTCCCATTTTTCGATACTTTGCAGTGTGATCACCTTCCCTGACCCATAAAACGACACAGCTGGATATACCTCATGCCCAGCCAAGTCATTAAACACAACACCATACTCCACATCATTGATTTTGTAGGCGAGAGTACCCTCCCTCATGTCAACGTCAATTTGGACTGTATCCCCCGGGTGCACCTTTCCAATCGATCGACTTAACTTGTGACCGCGAGCATAGAGATTACCATTGTAGCCACGCAACATCCACAGATTCGGTGATGAATCATACCCGCTGACTGTTACAGGAAGAGTGGCCGCACCAAAACACGTCATTTCATCATCCATCGTATCATTGTCCAGTCGAAATTTCCACGACGCACGACCTGATACAACCCCCACGTTGACAGCAGCATATTGGTAACTCGTCTCTCTTGTTCGAACTGCTGCACCTCCATCTTCAATTGTCACACCCGAGGAGCAGCATGAAAGCTCAAACACGCCGCGAACCTTTCGAAACTCGTTGCATCCAGCCTTTTCCAATTTGGCAGCCACCGCTTTAGCTTCGTCATCGCTATACGCGCGGATCCCATCAATGAGTAAGCGCGTTTGCTCAACCGCAAAACTCGACACACCCGGTTCACCTGTGTACTTGTATTTCTTTCCAATGGTCAACAACATCTTGACAAAATACAAAACCGTGCTCAAACTGGCGGTCGCGAGTGTCCACGCACGAAGCGCACCGATTGCCTCCACGATAATGTCTTCGTTTCGATGATCCAGCGCGCGCACGAGCCATTCAGCTACATCACGGAGCGTCGACGCTGGATCCACAAACAATGAGTTGGCAATCGGCACATTCAGTTTGATGTGCTCGATCGCGTAGCACGCACTTCGATTCACGGTCGGGATGCCACTCATCACAATCCGCATCTCCTCACACGATGGCGGGAAGTGAGTTTCAAAGTATTCCGGCGCCGTCAATGTCGCATGTTGCTCGGTCAGTCCGATGAACTCCTTCGTCCCCAGTACGCGGTACTCAATGGCCACGCATTTCGGGAAGCAAACAAGATGCCAGCGAATATGAATCGACGAGACATGAATCAGATCAGCGGTTCGGATCGTGAAATACGTTACCCCTGGTCGAGTCTGAGACTGCCAATACGATGCCTCCGAGCCATCAACGGCGAATTCCGCGGCCAGCAGACGCGGACTGGTCGCACAGGACGACGCCTCGACCATCTTTCGATTCACAGCCAGGCATTTCTCGGGTGGCTTTTGCACGGGGCTCCAGAACGAGAACAGCGCGAGCACGGGGAAGTACTCGAGCATGCGAGACATTTCTTCAAACGCGGGCAGCACGTGCTCATTCTCGTAATTAAACGAGTGCAGTAGAGAAGACAGCGTCTGAATAGCAAGGTGGTGCAGCTCAAGATGGGTTGTGGGCGCGGCAATCTCGCGCACCAACTTGTGCGTACGACTGGTCTTCATCAGCTTGGCGGTGATCGCCGTACTGTGCGAGACCACGGCCAATCGTCGTTCCAGCACATGCGTGAACACGGGTGTGGGCAGCGCGGTCAATAGCATCTCCTCCAGAAGCTGCATCGAGCTGTTCTCCTTGCCCGAGCTGTCCACGAGCCCGGCGCCCGTCATGTTCAAATAGTCGTCCACGCTTTGCCGACACTTGAGCTTGCGGTTCTTGTGCATGCGATGCTCCGTGGGCAAGTCCCCACCCGTGTTGTCGCCGCATATCAGGCTTGACACAAAGGCATCGGAGAGCAGGTTCTCCTGCAGGTGCTCCAGGTATTCCTCGCTTTCCAGGTACTCGTCCCAGCTCGTCAGCGCCGTGTACCGCAGTGGCGCATAGCAGATCGCACACGATCGCGACTTGCCCGAATGCAGACGCGCTGACTTGGGCACCCAGCTGTCATCGTCCGCGCTCCAGTCCATCTCCCCGCTTCGCACGCCACCGCCGGCATCTGCTCCACCACTCGAGTTCCTCTGGTTGCGCATGGCTGTGGCTTGTAGTGGCGGTGGCGGTGGCGGTGGGGATGGTGGCGGCAGTGGTGGTGGCGGCATGGCGGAGCCACCCCCAGTGCCGGCATTATGCGCATGCAGCATCCGACTCGGCATCTGGGCCGTGTCAACATTCACGCCCGTGGTTTGAAAGACGGGCGAAATGCCACCCCCAGGCACGAGTGCTGCGTTGGTGGCAGCTGCATTCTGGCTGCGCGGCTGGTCATGCTGGCTGGACCGCTCGGCCCGGGCCCTTGCTCCTCCTTCTGCTTGTTCTTCATCTTCATCCTCATCCTCATCCTCATCATCGTCATCATCCAAGACCACAACCGGTCGCCGAGCTGAGCCAGCACCAGCTCCAGCACCAGTATCAGTACCAGCACCGCTGCCTCCACGGGTGCTTGCACTGGCGGTAGCCGCCGCACCAGTCGTGCCCGCTAGCGCCGCCGCTTCGATCAGCCCGCGCTCCATGGTGCACCTCCGGTACTTCTACCGTTCAAGGATATCGTTCCACCGACCGTGAACACGTGCTGCAGTTCACACAGCAGTGGCCATCCACCAACGCACACGCTCGTGGGTGTTCTCTCTCTCTCTCTCTTCAGGAAGGATGCCGCCTCTCGGCTTGACGTGTGTCCCTTTGATGCCGCGGGCGGTGGTCGATTGGAAGTTGGAAATTGGAAATGGAAGGTGGCCATTGGTCATACGAATCTTTTCGACAAACAAAACAAAAGCAAAACAAAACGAACCTATATCCAAGCAAACCAACCTCAAAAGGTAGAAAGATACGATGGAGGGAGGGATCATGAAAGGTTGTGGTGTAACCCCTTTGGGCCGGACCATCATTCCGAGGTTACGAATTTGGGTACATATGTACCCTCGCCGACTCCGCAAGGGTACACTTCCGAATCACGTCGCACGGTATCGCTGTAGCAGTGACCACAAAGCATGTAGCATGGAGAATAGGGTGGGCAGCCCGCGAGGCACCAGGTTGTGGGAGGTGAGGACCCCAATTTGCTGATCGTCTCGATAGTTCAGAATGGCAGGGCTTTCTCTCTCTCTCTCTCTCTCTGGATGGATCAATCAGCGGGGAATGGAGGGGACGGATGTCTTCCATTCACCGAGCACGGAGAGAGGAGGGAAACAAGGGACTTGGTATTCCAGAGCACGGGCGGCCGTTTGTTTATGCTGACTATGCGTCTTAGGTAGAGTCGTCTGTGTAGTCCATCGCCTTTCATGCAGACATCGCCTACACACACACTCGCACTCATACACACATTTCTTGCTCTACGGAGGAAAAAAGCGAGGTGGTTCTTACACTCGCTTGAAGTTCGCGGCCCCCGAGCCAACGATCGTGGGCGATTCCAGCTTCATCGCGTACTCCACGGCCTCCGTGTCAAAGTCCACCGACGGGATAATCACCATCGCGCTCTTCTCGATGGCCGCGACCGGAGCGAAGGACAGTCCCTGCTCTTCACTGGTCAAGCAGATTTTGTCATCCACCGTCAACGACACGCTGAAGGAGCAGTAGTACAATGGTCACGACATCATCACATATACAAATAGAACCATCAATACAAGAATCCAATCCCTGTAGCGACATATTAGAAAAATTCTCAAGGGCAGTACCTCTTGGCCAGGGCGGCCGCACGCTTGAGGACGTCGCCGTGTGTCAGCGTCTCACCCTTCTTCGGGGTCTTGCCATCACCCTCTGCACAATACAAACAAACAAATCATATTGTCAGCACAGCAATAGACGGGAGTCAGCATCCCATGTCAGCATCGCGTCACGTACTGGTGTAGGTAACGGCAAGAGGCGTCTTGTCGTTTACGGCCTTCTTCATGGCATCCACCACGTGCGCCTCTGGAGCGTTCACGAGGATTTGACGGAACGGGATGACTCCTTCCTCGTAGTCAAAACCCGTAGAGATGACCGAGTGCAGGTGACGAAAGTTCTTGGGACGGAACACCTCCTGGCGGCCAAGGACTGACCAGCATGACCGTTGTCATCATCATGTCGTACCCCATTTCCCATGCGTCATCGTTAGTCAACAATAGCTTTTGCTTTATCCCAGCAGGCGTTGCCTCTGTGATGCAGCGATGAACCACGACGTACAAGTGGCAAGCTCCGGGAAGAGGCCCTGGATGATCTCGGATTGGTTGCGGCCGTTCAGCTTGGGCTCGTACAAAATACCGCTCGCCTTGGCGTCCTGCAGAATGTACGCCACTTCTTCGGCCGTCGAAATCTCCGGGTCAATCACGGCGAGCGTTAATCCGGCTTTCGCCGCCGCAAGCTGGGTGACAAACTGAACAACCCACGATCCAATACACAAGGCAACAACAAGCAAGCAATCAGTGGCTGTTGTACTCCACAGCATACACGCACACCCATCGACGACAGGAACACCGAGTGAGCGCATACGTTCTCGGCATTGTTCGGAAGCCACACGGCCAGCACGTCACCGGGCTGGAAGCGCAGGCTCTCAAAGCCGTTGGCCACTTCCTGCACAAAGCCATCCAGCTCGGCGTAGCTCCACCGCAGGTCCTGCTTGATGCTACGGAACGCCTCCTTGTGTGGCAGGCGGTCCACGGCCTCCTCCAGCGCACCCCCCACGGTGCTGGCGGCGCGTAGGCCCACGGCGGCGCGGGCAAGTCCCTTGGAGCGAAGCAATCCGAGCATCTTGGGTCTCTTCCGACGAAATCTCCTCGTTTGTTTCGGCGGTGCGGGTCGCGTGTGTGTGTGGGTGTTTCCGGCCACAAAAATGATCGACGAGGGGCTCACCTCCTGTAACAAGGTATGAAACACTATTTTTATAATTTATCGCAAAGTTTAGTGTATTCTACACTAAACCAGTGACTGGGCGTGACGATCACATCGGCAGTGAATTTGGCGCCAGTCTGTTGCGGCGGGGGCATCACCATGATCGTGCCAATCTGCGTGGATGGCGCGGCCAACGAGTGGTGTGTGCTGGAATTCCAGGGCGATATGATCCCTCACGCGGATGGTGACATGAAGGATGTAGACATTGGTTCGTTGCGGTACGAGAATGGCGTGCCCACAGTGCGCATCGGCAACCACATCGTGGCGGGTAAGGTGGCCAAGCTGCCCAAACCATTCGCGATTCTTGAAAAAGATGTGGGTGAGGATGAAACACCTGGAAGCGACGGTGAGTGCCCTGCGCAGGCTTGATGATGTCACGGTGGGCATGGTTATGCCGGGCAACGCCACTAAGCAATAGTCCATTGCAACCCTGCTGATCCGCCCTCCCCAACCTTCCTGCGCATGAATGGCCTGTATGCCATGACTGACTGACTTGGTTAATGGTGTTTGTGATAACGGCTCAGCAACTGAAGGCGAGGAGAAGGCGGTGCGGCAGTACCAGGTCGTGGGCATCGCGCGCACGCGCGTGCTCTTCTCCACGCGCCCGAAACCCATCCTTTCATGAGTTCACCTCCTCCCGGAAAAAAGGCAGCAATACCCACTGAGAACGCAAGCCTTCGTCGACCAGTGATGCCGTTCCATATTGTACAATACACACAAACTCTCTCTCTCTCCCTCTGTTTCTCTCTCTCTCCATATCTCATTCCGCGTCATGGCCCACCTTGGCATGCATCCTTACTTGGCTGGATGTCACTATTCTGCGGATCACTCTTTCCTGAAACAGCATCGCAAAAAATCGCTGATGCGCAGCTCTAATGCGGATCGTTGGATGCCTACCGGACCCCCACCGCCACCGCCGCCGCCGCCACCTCAGCGGCATCCTACAGTGGCGTATGCGCGACCACCACCACACATAGCTGCCGTGAGGGGCCACGGTCTTCCTGCGACCGCTGTTCGTTCCCATCACGTGCCCCTCGCAATGCCCCGCGGGGCAGTGGGCCGTCCTGATGACCTGCCAATCACTAGCGCTCCCTTCAGACAGAGCGCCGCATTCGCATTGCCATCACACACGTACGGACGTCCGCCTTCCACAGCCATGCATCCGCCATCGGTGCCACCACCGCCACCAAGGGTTTGGCATTACCCGCAGATGCCACCGCTACCACGCCATGGATTCGCGATGCCACCACGTCCATCCTTGCAAGGCGCTGTGCTCCTACGACCTCCACCACGACCACGAGCACCACTGCCACCACCACCACCAGCAGTAGTGTCTGTACGTGATGACCCTGATGCTGAATGGCTGCGAAGATTTCGAGAGCAGCATCTACAGGATCGGCCGGATCAAAAGTCATCGACCCCTCTCGAATCCCGACCAAGGACTCCTCCGCTCCAGTATGATGGCATGCCTCCCAGTAGTTATGCACGGGCGTAGTTTGTGCTTTGCTCACCTGTTGTTGCTGTCGTTTTTGGTTTTGTTGTCATCATCATCATCTATATTTCTGGCAGGTCTATCCGAGCTCGAGCCCTTGCCGCGTATACCTCGTTGGATGCGCTGGAACAGCATGCCACAGAGCTCTTGGCACTAGAGCAGCGACTTGAGGCAGCATTGGCCAATGCCATACCCACTACAACAGATCACTCACCCGAGCTGACTCGACTGCGTTTGCAATTGGAGCGCAAGCAAGCGCAGTGTGAGTATCTACGCGCGGCACTGGAGAGGGAGTACTGCACGCCGCAGCGCCCGCTTGGACTGGACGAGGCCACCACCAAGACGATTGTTTCGTTTGCACGTCGCGTCGCACAGAAGAAGCGGTATCGGCGGAGGAAACGAGTCAAGCGGCAGGCGGAGCACACGGTTCGACAGGCACTTGGTGGTGGTGGTGGCTCACATACGGCGACCAATCCTGTTGGCGATGATGGTAACAGGTTTGAAGCAGACGACGTGGACCCTGAAGGTCAGCCGTCTGCGGGTGATAGTGTCATTGAAAACGATCGCGGATCACGAGACATGGACCCAGCAGCTGAGCGGTCTGTCGCGACTAGACTTGTCTTGGCGGTGGATTTATTGGAGAAACGTCGAGGTACGTGGTGGATTTGCAATGAATAGTAGTCGTGCAGTGAGACACACAGAGAAGAGCGGAAGGTGGTTGCCGGTTTTGGTCGGAATATCATGGATTGATAACCGTGTGTTGCTCTGTTCTGACTTGATGTAGCAGCAAATGCAGGAACATGGACGGAACTAGGCGAATTCGCACAATTGCGAGACAAAGCGTTGGTGCAGCTATCAGAAAAGCGTCGACGCAAACGACAGAGAAAGCGACAGCGACAACGGCAAGTCAAGCGTCCAGTACCAGCACCAGCCACTTCAACGTTGACTGCAGGTCCGAACGGGAATCTTTCACAAAGTCGATCCGAGACAGAGGGTAAACCTTCAGTGGTTTCCAAGGGTGCGCAGTGGCAAAGCTACTTGGTGAACGGCCCCGAATCTGTGAACATGGAGTCGCTGATTCAATTGCGCCGCGAATGGGACCGCTTTCTTACGCATCCATCCACGCATGGCGCTTCCCGAATCCCACCGGTACGTCATCCTTGGGGAGTGAGCACACTCTCCGTCTTTATCTAGCTTTAGCGCTTATCGTTGCCCGTGTGATTGTATTGTGGTGCAGCATTGGGTGGCGCCCCCCGTTCACGCCTCACCGAAATGGGCAGCCTACAAGATGGTGTGATCTCGCTACTGTACAATGATGCCAAGTACGAAGCCAGAAGCGTACGAAAGCAGCCAACAAAGAACATCAAACAGAGCTGTCGTTCTTGGATCACAGTGTCTACACGTGTCTATATACTCGCCTTCCTCCACCTCTCGGATGCCGTAGGTCAGTTCCTACTTCCTCTCCTCTCCTCCTCATCCCTCCACTCTCTCCTACCCCTCTTGCTCACTACAGCATTCACAACTCACCGCTCTACGAGACACGCAGTGTTACGACAGCAGCGCAATCTCCTCCCGAATGGCACCTTCGTTGCTGAGCTTCAGCTGCTGATCCTCGTTCAGCGCCTGCCCGCCCTCGGCCTTGGCCTTGATATCGCTAATCTGCTTAAGCTTCTTATTCAGCGCCTTGATCTTCTTCTGTTTCTCCTCAGGCGTCAGCGAGTCCACCGATAGGGGCGTGGGCGCCGCGGCCACCACAGCGCGGGCCGTCGTCGTCCCCGCCTCCTTCTCGGTATTCTGAGCATCCTCGGTCTCCACCGTCATTCCGAGCATCGCGTCGACGGCTGCCTTGGCCTCAGCGGCCTCCTTGGCCTTCTTCTTGCGAGCCGACTTGCTGGCCTTCTTGGGCGCGGCAGGTGCTGCCATACCCGGAATCACGCGCGTCGTGGTCATGCCGGGGATACCACCCGACCCGGGCGTGGCCACAGCACGTGGTGGCACATACTTGTTGCGATCCAGCTTCTTCGCGCCGGTTTCCTCCTGCCGCATGAGCGCCGCCAGCGCACCCGTCGAGTTGGGTGGGCGGTAGGCCTTGGGCTTGGCCGTCGCAGTTGTCGCGGCCTGCGCTGAGGATGAAGTTGCCGCCATTGATGATGATGATGAGAACGCGTTCTCGCCATCGGCACCCTTCTTACGGGGTGATTGCGGTCGGTTCGGGTATACGTCGGGCAGCGCGGGGCGAAACTTCATATCGTACAGCTCCTGCCGGTCCTCTTGATAGATCGGACCTGTGCCATCGTAGCGGTACACACGGAAGCCGTTGTCCACGCGCAGACGAGGGAAGGTCGTGGCCGTGAAGAAGTACCTCGAGTCGGGGGACCACGCAAAGCAGGTTGCCGCATTGGCGTTGCCCGAGCCCATCTTCTTGAGCTTGTTGCGGTCCCAAAAGTCCATGTCGCCACGCAGGTTGCCAAAGCCGGCGATACAGAGGAATCGGCCATGCGGGGACCAGGACACGTGGTTGCGTGGCGCTGCGCCGAATTCAAACGTAGGGATGGCCTTGTTGTCGTAGAGTGTAGCGTGGCAGGGCATGGGGCCGGCCAGGACAACAAAGCCACGTCCCGTCGGGTCCCATTGCACGTCATGCACCTGGCCGGGCTTGGTCAATGGCACGATGCAGTCGTATTGACCATCGCTTTGCAGGAAAAAGAGGCCCGATTCGCCATAGTACGACTTGCCCGATGTATCCACGTCCGTGCGGGTCTCGATCACGAGCGCTGAGCCCGTGGGCGACCACTTCATGGTCACCTCCTGCGCCTTGTAGAAGCTCTTGGAGGCCACGATGGTGTCCAAGCCCGGGAACTGGTATACCTTGACGCTTGCGGGCTTGCCCTTCTTCTCCGGCACAAACAGCGCCACCTTGTAAGGCGCTGGGCCGGGTGCCACACTAAAGCTCGACGTGTTCTGTTCACGCAAAAACAAATGTGCCACACCACACCACACACCACGCAAATAACCAATCCAAGCACCAAGGCAGAGAATGAATTAGTCATGGCCCCACCCCACCACTATCATCTTTGCGGCATTGCGACAATGATGATACCTTTTGTTGTATGCACAAATGCAACAAAACGTACCGGGAGCACGATTTGGCCGAGCGAGTCCGAGGCCGAGAGATCACGACCGTTATAAAGCACAACGCCGTTGGTGCTCTGACGGGCGCAGATGGTCTCATCTGCGCTCCATTGCAGCGACGGCCAGGCCTGTTTCCGACATCGTACATCGATCCATCATCAGTCCAGGTCCCACCACTCGGCGACGATTGCTTTCCAAGCCCAAAACCGCGGTCAAGGTACGGCAATATTCTATCTATCTACCACGTACGTCACGTGTGTAGCTCTTCTGGTTGAAGCGTGCAACGGGTTCGCCGTCGGCCGCGCGCCAGACCACGAGGTTGCCGATCGTGGCCTCCTTTTGCGGGCGCTGCCACGACAGCAGGTGACTGCTCAGCGGCGACCACGCGATCACCTGAATGCCCGGGTTGGCCACCTCCAGCAGCACCTCCGACCTGCCAAGGACAATCATACATACGCAACACACGCACACGCACACCGTCTGCAGTTAGCATCCACACGCTTCACTTCACCACCATTAAAAGTGCTGGTTGGTTGTGGGTCGTGAAACAAAATGATCCGTACGTCTCGGTGTCGCGCACGACGAAGCCGACCTGCGTGTCCACGAGCACGACCATGCGGCCATCGGCGCTAAACTCCATGAGGTCGGCACGATGCATGCCAAACGCGTCATCGCGGGCCACGGTGCCCGACTCGCGGGACGAAGACGGCAGCCCCCACAGCGCCTCCACGCCCTTCTTGCCCCGCAGGAAGAACTTGGTGCGCAGCGTTGCCTGCTCGGTGGATGATGCCGCTTCCGTGGCTACTTCGCAGCGTGGCATGAAGAGAGAACATGCGATGGATCAGGTCACATTCAATCCA
>JAADWT010001004.1:0-12053 GCA_023336285.1 Pythium grandisporangium
GGGGGGGGGGGGGGCAAGTACCCCCACCAGCGTACTACAGTATGTTGCCTAGTGGTTGGATGACAGCGGAATGCGCTCACTGTACTCACTGAATCGACGCGCCGGTCGAGCTTTCGCCTTGTACGCGAGTGCCGCACAGCCCACGAATGCCACGACAATGACGCCCACGAGCATGTTGCTGGAGGCGGGTTCCACCTGGAGCGATTTGTCCGCGTTTACAGCCGCACTTAGAGCTGCCTCACTGCTGTCATCATCCTCGTTGTAGGTCTCGCCGGCATCTTCCTCAAACGCATCCTTCGGGTACTTGAAGGTCTTGCATGCCTCTTCGTCATAGATGAAGCACTCAAACATGTGCAGCCCATGGAGCGGGCGAACGGCGGGCACCATGTGACCAGCGCCCTTGACGGTCTTGAACACAAGGCCGTCATACTCTTGCACATACCCAGCCACCTGCTTATCGGGTCCATGCCACGCCTGCCACGGTGTGACCTCGTTCAAGTCGAGTCCTTCAGTCGTGATCCATCGTTCCGTCCCGATGAAATTGACCACTGAATCGGCGTCGCCGCTGTAGATCAGGGCTTTGAGACCACGACCGAGGATATTGCGGTACTTGGGCAGTGACGACATGGAGCGCGTGAAATGGCCCGAGACAACGTGGTTGCAATCCTGCCACACCATGGGTTCTTCAAGATGCACCGCCTCCTGCAGCTCCTTGGTGTTGAGGTACCCCAGCGTAAACGTATCCGCACACGGACCAATCTCACCACGATGCGTGGTGGGCGTGGGGTGCTTCTTGGCCTTGGCGGTATGCAAAGAAGCGCGCTGTCCATTGCTGAGCTGGCACACATCACCATAGATGTTGTACGGATTGAAATGATCATGGTCGGCCGCCGAGAGCGCCACCTCGACGGCTTGTCCGCAGCGGTCCGTGCAGTTTCCTGGGCCAAACACACAGTATCCAAACTGACCCGCGCAAGCTTCCAGCGCTGCATGGTAATCCTGCCGTGAGATGAGCGCGTGCGAGTAGTAGTAGTCAAAGTAGGCCGAGCCATCGATCTCGGTATCCGTGAGTGGGTTCCCAATCGCAAACCCCTTGATGTTGACGCCCTCGAGGGGGCTTTCCACAAGCCGGTTAACCAGGTACGGGATGTAAATGCCCGCGTAGCTCTCGCCCGTGATGAAGAACTCGCGGCCCTGCAGCTCCGGGTACTTGGCGAAAAACTTGCCAATGAACTGGTGCAATCGGTCCGCCACGACATCGTCGTTGTAGTAATCCGCGCTCTGCTCGGGCACGCTAAAGCCGACGCCTGCGGGGGATTCGACCCAGACCACGTTGGCCTTGCGGTTCCACGAGTACTCATTCAGCACGAGAGAGCCGTCGGCGCGCACGGCAAACGGACCGTTCTCGGTAAACATGCCGCTCACGGACGAGCAGCCCGGTCCACCATTGAGCCAGAGCACGATGGGGTCGTCGGCGGGCGCCTGCTGGGACTCGCTGTACCAGTAGAACAGCTTCTCGCCCGTGTCCAGTGGCAACTGACCAGCAAAATGGTCGAAACTCAAGTGTTTGCTGTCCTTGAGGCCCGGTAGCTCGGTCACTTGATGCTCATTGCGCGACGACTTCTTGGCCGCCACGGCGGATAGCGCCACGAGTGCGGAGAGCAGCGCGTGCGTGAGCTTCATGGCCGTCTGGAGGGGGACCGAGAGGGTGTCCTTGATGCGTAGAAAGCGAGGGAGAGAGAGACCGTTGATGGACGTGGTTACTTGGAGACTGATGCGCCTGGTGGGGCCACTAGGCGCATCAGTCTCCTCCAGGCTCTATGGTATCAAAAACACTTTACGGGGCGTACTATTGGGGGTGAACGCCGTGATCAATTGATCTGTGAGTGGAGTGATGTGCAGCTTGAAGTTGGCAGCTGGCGCTGGAGGTGATGAGGATCATCACCCTCTGAAAACGGATTTTGGGTGGTTGAACCGGCGACCGTTGGGATTGATTTCCCCATAACCCAAATAATAAATGACGATTGCAAACTGCTGCATGTTTATTCACAACACGCGCCATATCGAAGTCTGGAGCGTGTGACAATTGTGAAGGGGACTTCCATGCGGCACGATCCTAGCTTTGTTCGAAGATGCAGCATGGGCCTTAGCAAAAAAAAAAAAACAGAAGCAAAGTTCGCGATGACCCAGTTTCAAATTTTGTTTTCATTTAGCCTCCTCCGCTACTACAAATGGTTTGATTTGACTCCCACCACACAGCAATCCGCTGGGGTTACTACTTCTGGGAAAGGTAGGAGGCATATCGTGCTTGATTTCCGACGATCAATAAACTCATTAGTTGACCGACGAGATCGACTCGTACCGCGCACGCTTCTGCATGTTCTTGTACACCACCGTACCTAGCACCAACATGGCCGAACCTACAAGCGCGACGCCAACAACTGGACCAACGAGCGACGTTGACGACGGAACAGCGTTGAGCTCGAGGAGAAAGGTTTTTCCGGCTTCAATCTCATCTTCATCCTTCGGGTACGAGAACGAGGCACACTCCTCGTCACCAAAGACGAAGCACTCAAACATGTACAGTCCATGAAGAGGACGAACCGCAGGGACCATGTGACCCGCACCCTTGATGGTCTGGAAGGTCAGGCCATCGTAATCCTGCACGTAGCCAGCCAGCTGGTTATCAGGGCCGAACCATGCCTGCCACTTCTTGGCGATGTTGAGCTTGAGGCCCTCCGAGCCAATCCAACGCTCGGTACCGAGAAAGTTGACGACTGAATCCGCGTCTCCGCTGTAGATTAGAGCCTTCAGGCCTTGGCCAAGGATGTTGTGGTACTTGGGAAGCGCCGATTCGGCACGTGTGTACATGTTCCCAACGTCTTCGTTGCACTGCGTCCAGTTGACGAATGCGTCACCCACGTGGAGAGCACTCTGCACCTCCGGAAGGTTCAAGTACATCTCCGTAAAGGTATCAGCGCAAGGCCCAACATCACCACGGTGCAGTGGCGAAGGAGGCATCATCGGGAACTGCAGTGAACCCGCCTGTGAGTTGGTGAGCAGACACTTGTCACCGTAGATGAAGTACGGGTTGAACTGGTCTTCCTGGACAGCAAGGATTCCTTCCTCCAGGGCTGCTTGGCAGTCCTTGGTGCATGGCTTCTCTGCGTAAATGCAGCCGATCTGCTTGCCACAGGCCTTCACCATGTCGAGGTAGTTCTCACGCGACACAAGGGCGTGCGAGTAGTAGTAGTCCATGTATGCGTTGCCATCAATGTCGTTGTCCGTGAACGGGTTCCCAATGGCGAATCCCTTTAGGTTGACGCCCTCAATCGGCTTCTTGACCAGGAGGTCCACCAGGAACGGGATGTAGATGCCCGCGTAACTTTCACCCGTAATGTAAAACTCACGGTTCTTTAGCTCCGGGTACTGCGCAAAAAAGAGATCGACAAATTCGTACGCCTTCTCGGCCACGGTGTCATCGTTGTAGTAGCTCTCGTTCTGGAGCGGGCCCGAGAACCCCACGCCCGCCGGTTGTTCAAGCCAGACAAGGTTCACCTTGCGGTTCCACGAGTAGCGGTTGAGCTTGACAGACAAATCCGGACGCACCACGAAGGGCCCGTTCTCTATATTGTGCAGCATAAGAACCAACACATTCGTCAATCATATGGCGACATTGTTCGATACGCAATTACCATCGCGAGCGCAAACCTCGCAAAAGAGGGGTGATAAAGAGACATACCGGTCAAGAAACCGCTCACAGACGAGCAGCCGGGGCCGCCGTTCAACCACAGCACGATCGGATCCGTATCGGGCTTGTTCTGGCTTTCCGTGTACCAGTAAAATAGTCTACACGAATGAGTTTGAGCAACCGAGGGGACAGGCCATGTTAGTATTCCGTCGGAGCTGTGCAAACGAACACAACATCAAACTAAATACTGCTGCTCACTTTTCCTTCGTCTCCAGCTGGAGGTGACCCGAGTACTGCGCAAACGGCACCGATCCGTCGTAGTTGGGCAACGATGAGATGGAGTTGGCATCATTGCCGCTCGAGCCGGCGGTCACGAGGCTGAGCAGCGCTGACCCGAGCACCGCGAGACTGCGCACAATCTGCATCTTGGTATCTGCTTGTCAAAAACCGAAGTGGAAGTCGGAAATGGTCAGGAAGGAGCAGCGAGAAGAAGACGGCAGCGGAGTTCTTTGTGGGGGTGAGACCACACACACAACCACGCCGCCACCATCCTTCGGATTGCCAATCCACCGAAGCACAGAGCCCGAACGCAGCGATAGAATCCGTCCAACCCCTGGACTTTGAAGTGAATTCGTCAACGATGGTCAGTCTTGTGGCTTCCATCTGGTTACGGATCTTGGGTATTCTGCCCATCATGCAATCCGTTTATACAGGTCTACTTGGAGTCATTGTTTATGCAGTTGATGCATTCGGCGCAGGCATATATTGCTTTTGGCAAGTCTTTCATTGTTGCTACACACGTGATTGGGCAAAACAAATTGAGAAATGTCCATTCTCGACCAATTTCCTAAATTTTAGCAAAACATGGAATATAGCTAACGTAAACCAGTACAGTCCATTAAAAGGGGTCATCCCAGATCAATATGTAGAGCGCACCACATTGCGTGCGTGGCTGTCCAGGCAATGCGGATGACCCGATACCGAGGTGACATAATTGACAGACAGCAATAATGCGGATCCTGCATTCGCCAGCCGCGCGATGCGCCAGGAACGCCCTCGCGGCACGCTTCGGCGTCGTCTCCGCTCGCCAATTTCACCGCTCGGTGGGCATCGTAGGGATGCCCAACGTGGGCAAGTCCACCTTGTTCAACGCGCTCACCAAGACGGAGAACGCGCAGGCCGCCAACTATCCGTTTTGCACCATTGACCCCAACGTCGCTCGTGTCGCTGTCCCCGATCCGCGACTGCACCACCTCGCCGAGGTAGAGAAATCTCAGCGCGTAATCGAGACTCAGGTGCGTTTTGCATTGTAACGAGGGTTGGTGACACGGGCAAGCATTGTCGTACGAGCGTTTGTGGTGATTGTACCGAACAAATATGTGCTGATCATGTTGGCATCAGCTCGAGTTTGTCGATATCGCAGGTCTCGTCCGCGGCGCGTCAAAGGGCGAAGGGCTGGGAAACAAGTTCCTGGATAACATCCGCCAGGTCGCCGTGATTGCGCATGTAGTGCGATGCTTCGAGGACACCAATATCATCCACGTGGACGACACGGTGGATCCGCTGCGAGACCTTGACACGATCCGAACCGAGCTCATCCTTGCGGATCTCCAGACGGTTGAGAAGCGCCTGAGCAATCTGGCCAAGAAGAAGAAGTACGATCCTCCTTCCGCGCAAGGTTGGAACGTGGTGCTTGGACGGGGGAATAACTCGCGAACTCATGTATAATGTGTGTTGTTGTGCATATTTTATTGCTGGCATCCAGGTCAGTGGATCCAACGATCCCGAGCCTGATCGCAGTGCTAGAACGCCTCCAACCCCTTCTTGAAGATGGGCAACTGGTATGCGACCTCGAGTTCGACAAGCCCGACGAGCAGCAGCAGTACGAACGCCTGCAGCTGCTAACAGCCAAGAAGGCCATGTACTTATGCAACGTCTCCGAAGATGACGCCGCAAACGGGAATGCCATGACGGAGGCGGTGCGAGAAAAAGTCGAGGCCGAGGGCAGTGTCTGCCTCAACGTCTCGGGGGCGCTGGAGGAGGCTGCGGCATCGTTTGAGGACGAGGAAAGCCAGTTGGAATACCTGCAGGAGTGCGGGCTCGCCGAAACGGGACTGACCAAGGTAATCCGTGCCAGCAAGGACCTCCTGCAGCTGCAAACGTACTACACGGTGGGTGAAAAGGAGGCACGCGCATGGAACGTGCTGGCCGGGTCCACGGGCCCCGTGGCGGCCGGCGTGATCCACTCGGACTTTGAGCGTCTCTACATCCGCTCCGAGACCGTGGCGTATGATGACTTTGTTCGCGCGGGTACCATGAAGGCCGCTAAGGAGCAGGGCATGATGCGCGCCGAGGGCAAGGATTACATCGTGCAGGACGGCGACATTTGCAATTTCCTCGTGGGCAAGTAGTGGGTGGTGGCGGGGCTTAGCTCGCTGTTTTTTTTCAGCGAATTAGAGAGAGGCAATGCTGGTGGGTGTTGAGACAATTGGACAAAAATCATCGCCCGTTTTTGGTTCGGTCAGTGTCACATGTTGAAGTTGCCGTTGGCCATTTGCATTTTGGCGCATTGGATGGTTGGTGAAGGTCACTGCCGAAAGGATACAGATGCGAGACGACGGTGAGATGCCGCGCGCGTTGAGTACTGACGCGATGGAGACCAGTGGGTCGGAGACAGAGACGGATGAGGACACCGCGAGGAGGCAAGGCGTCTGTGCGTCGTGCCGCACGGTCGTGGAACGACAACAACAGCTACAGCAGCAGGTGAAGCAGAAGCGAGTGCCGGAGGGATGGCCGTCGCTACGGCGGGTCAAGCGCGCGAGGGAGACGTACCAGTCATGGCGAGAAGACGTAGAAACGCTCGAGTCAAGAATGGCAGTCTTCGCCTTCCCGTCTCAATCGCAGCACACGGATACAGAGGATCATCAGTTGCTGGATGACCGTGTGAGTAGTAATGTTATTTTCGCGCCTGGAGAACGAGGGTCTGTAATGCATGTGCAATGTGTACATATATATTAAATGTGTGTGTGTGTGGTGGCAAATGACAGCACGCTTTGCGATGTGTACAGCAAGTAGTGCACTGTGCGCTGAAGAGCGGACTCACGCTTTGCCTTCGACCCGCGCGACGTCGTCCACTTTCCAAGCGCCGATTGAATTGGGCTTAGCGCTGGTACTAATGAATGGCTATTCATTCATTCACTGCTGCATCGTTTGTTTGCTGATTGTGCTAGCTGTACTAGCTTTGCTGGGCGCACTCATACCGTCTTCCACAAAATGCTCCCCTGGTTGTGGGCGTGCAGTCACGTAAATCGCTCCGCTCTTGGATCGACGCACCACGGGGCCATCGTTACTGTCGTGTCGATTCAATCGTGCCTTCCACACGCTTTTTGTCATATCAGTGCGCCATTCGTGGCGCACAATTTCGGCGAGCTCTTTATCATCCAGTAGCACCGCCTTTGCTGGCTCCAGGTGAGCACGCAGCTGTGCGATGGCCCATCGCATATACGCTGCTGTGGGCTCCACGTGCGGATTCTCGCGGAATGTATTGATTTGTTTGTCGTAGTAGGTCATGCGCATCGTTGGTCCAGCGAACATGCGCCACTCGTGTGGGAGTTTCTCTTGCATCTGCTGCTCAATATTCCGCACGCGCGGCTCCACCTCATGCTCGACTCGCCGTGGCTGGGACATATACTCGGCGCTCCTCAACCTGTTTGTTCATTCATTTTCGATCCAAGGTTCTCGTGACCGCTCACATTATCAGCCCAGAACCTGGTGTGGACCACACATATTGGCCCACTTCCACGTTTGGCAACGAGACAAGAGATTCTGCCGCATTGTGAACAAGCATTACCATGGTTCCCGACCAGCACCCCGTGCTGCAGGCATTGCTGGGCACGCTTGTGACGTGGGGGCTCACTGCGTTGGTACATGTGGATGCACGGGTCATACGGGGGGGGCGGCGCTGTTGGCTTTCTATATGCTGAGGCTGGAGCGCCGTTTGACTGCGCTGATCATACTAATTACTTGTGGATTCGTGCCACGTATAGGGTGCCGCAATGGTGTTCGTGTTGGACGTAGACAATAAGGAGAAAAGCCAGAAGATTCTAGACGGCATGCTGGTGCGATTGTGTTGTTTGTTTGACGTCGTGTGGTTACAGCCTCGCTAGTCCACGCCTGGTTATTCCTCCACTTACTAAAATCGTACTGCTGACTGCTGGGCTATGGTGGCCAGGGCTTTGCTGGTGGTGTTATGCTGGCCGCATCGTACTGGTCGTTGCTTGCGCCGGCGATTGAAATTGCCGAGGAGTCTGAGCTGTATGGCCCTAATGGGCGATGGGCATTCCTGCCGGCGGCCATTGGGTTTGCACTCGGAGCGCTCACACTTTTTGGCACGGAACGTGTACTTCCGTATGTGGAACGTTCGCTTGCACCACCGCAAGATTACCGTAAAAAGGATGACGATTACGCGAACGCATCCCGCCAGTATGATGTGTCACCCGTGGGGCATGGGAGCTCTTCGTTTGGTGCTATTCCGTCTTCTCCCGCACTCGCTGATCCAATGGCAGCCTATGGCCTCTCTACGTCTTCCTCCAAAGGTGCAGCACGCAACAGCTTTCGGCGTGTACTCCTGTTAGTGATCGCAATCACGTTACACAATCTACCTGAGGGCATGGCCGTCGGTGTGGGCTTCGGTAGTATCGGCCAGAGCTCCAGTGCGACTTTCTCTAATGCCGTCAATCTCGCTATCGGTATTGGTTTGCAAAACTTTCCCGAGGGGCTCGCCGTTTCAATGCCGCTGCGTCGTGAGGGCATGTCTGCTTTTCGTGCTTTCATGTGGGGCCAATTGAGCGGGCTAGTCGAACCGATTGGTGGGGTACGTAGACCAATACTCTGACCTTTATGGTCGCCTTGCTCGTAGCTTATGCACTTATTATTTTGCTGATACATCTATGCACTTATTTCTCATTCGGTAGCTTATCGGCGCTGGGGCTGTCATGTACGTGCAGCCGATACTGCCTTATGCACTGTCATTTGCGGCCGGTGCCATGATCTTCGTCGTCGTGGATGACCTTATTCCGGAGGCCAACCAGAGCGGAAACCAGAAACTGGCCACACTTGGCGTCATCATCGGGTTTATCGTCATGATGAGCATGGATGTCGCTCTGGGTTAGAGTGCACCTTCCAGTAAACACGTAATCGCAACCGCAACACGCACACATATGCTTTTGCTTTCACGATCTATTTCATGATCTCCAGTCTTTGGTTCGAGTGGTGGTTTGTAGTGCCATACCGCAGGGTCATGTTGTATTCTACAGAGAAAAGTCTACCGTTACTACAGTGTAGCTAACACTTCTTCTCACGCGCTGAACCACTCGCCATTTGTGTCACAGCAGGAAGCTCTATCCGCTCAGGGCATAAGCTCGAAGGTAAATCCGTCGTTCTGGCTCGTACTACCATTAGGGGAAGCAGTAAATTCACTCCACGCCATCTGAAGCACGCTCAGAACAACAAAGCATGTCATCCCAGCAAGTGCTACTTGCAACCAGTACGCGTGATCAAACGCTGCGCGGAACGAGTCTCCACCAGGATTGGTCTCCAAAGCGGTAAGCTCCAGAGATTGCGACTGTGTCTCCGCGTGTACAGTCGCCAACCGGTCGCAATCCGCACGAGCCATGCCAATTCGGTTCTTGTCGGCATCATAGAGAATGTTATGGTGGCGCAGTGCACTGGCGCCAATGATGGTGGATTCCGTGGCATCGGTGAAGAAGAGGGTGCCAGCGTACGTGTTTGGCGACAGCTTGTACAGGTACGCGTCGGCGCTCATGCATAACTGGGCGGCGTTCACGAAATGAAAACAAATCGATGGCAATCGCGCCAGCATGGCCGAGGCATCGTCGCCGCTACCAATGTCATAAAACGTGTCACTGACTGGGATGTATTGGCTGCTGCCCATTGCTTCCCGCCACGCATGTATGAAGGCAGTCTCTGCGCCACGTGGCAGGTAAACAAACGTGGTGCCGCTGTCGAATACGCAGCCGCGGTCCGGGTTTAGTACATCCTGGCTAACATCCAGGGCCACGTCACCCACCGTGACTCGCTCGAGCTGCACTGTCCAATACTGATACCCTGTGTCGCGCAGGGGCGTGAACATGAGCGGTTCAGCGTTGATGGCCATATCGACACCACCCAGCGAGAGTGAGCCGCCGTCCTCGGCAAGGCACTGCGCGAAAAGTCGTGAGGACGTGGCCCCACCACGATAAAGTTGCTCCACGATGGAGTCTGGGTGCCGCGAGAAGCCCATGATGCCGTCGGATGCCTGCTCCGTGAAGCAGCCGGACTGCGTGTAGATGCAACCAAACTGCACCGTGGTGCTGAGCTTCTTCGAGCCGTCCCCGCTCTGGAACGCCAATTCATCCGCGACCTTGAATGCCTCCCAGTAGTCTTCCTCCACGTACCGCTGTCCATACTTGCACTTGCCGCCGACACATTCCTCGCATCCACCGTGCCTTTCGTCTCCCACGTATTCTGGCTGGCAGGTCAAGTACTGCGTGTTGTTGGTGAATCGAAACGGTTGGTGCAGATGGTTGCCGCAGTGCAGACACCCGTCACACACGAAAGCGGTTTTACCGCTGCCCGTATCGATGATGAGCTCGCGCCGCTGCCCACCAACGATCACCGATATCGTATGCGAGCCTTCGCCCGCTTGGATACGTGACTCAATCGCGTTCACACTGGCTCGCTGGACCGAGAGATCGCTGCGGGACAATGGAGGTGATGGCGGTGAGGTTGTGATTACCTGCGCGACACCGTTGCTGTTTCCGTTTTGATTCGCCTCAGGGGTCCATGCGTTGTGTAGCTCGCCATGGTCGTGTCGATGACTGGGGATACGCGGATGCGAATGCGAATGCGAATGCGAATGCGGATTGTGAAACCCCACGGTCGGTGACGGCCTATGATGAGGCGTTGCGAATCCATGACCGTGACGCGCTTGATACAATGCCAGGAGATGCTCCGTTTCCATCGTCTGTGGGCGCTTGTTCATGGGCATGTGCACCACTTGCGTTGGCTCAGCAGCTACAGCCGCTATCCAGGAAAGCACCAGCGCCATCAGCGCGATGGCGTTGGTCATGGGCATCGACATTATTGGATCGGATGCCAACGCGCCCCCAGCGCGTACTGCGCGATGCGTGCGAACCGCTGCAAGAGATGCAATGCGCGATACGCACGTGCCCTTAAAGATGTGTGTATGTATACATCTGAATGGGCAGCGATTCCTTTCCAAGCGACCCGTCACCACGTGTTCATGACTGCAACAGGTGCACCATAGACTCTTCATCCTGTTTGGTTGGACAGGCACACCGACTGTTCATGACAAGACGCAGCACCGCCCATTCGGACGTTGCCAGATACATGGAACTGGATTTGTTGTCGCTCGACCGCCAATGCCGTTGTACCTTTCACCAATCTGTGGGAACCAGCAACGAGATCTTTTCGTGATGCTTTCGACAGCAATGCAATGCACGACTTGTGTCACTGGTTGATAGATGTGGATCCTTGCGACACCAAACGCGCGAAGGTAATCAACTAAATGGCCGACAGCAAGGAAAAAAAATAACGGAGACCTTACGCTTTTGTGATGAAACTGCTACATTGAAGGCAATGGCCAAACAAAACAACGCCAAAGGTTATCTGGATGAGATGAACAAGCATCATCCATTCTGGCCTGCGCAAACCACACATATTTACAACTTGACATTGTTGGTTCTCTATTCCTCTGGGTCGGTCTCGCGTGACTGATGCGTCCACAACTCGCGGTACACTGTAAAACAACAAAAAATCAACGAATCGTTAGTGCTTCCACATGGCCCTGTCAGCACAATTTCCACACGAGATTGCGTGAGGTCCATACCTCCCCCTTGCTGGATCAAACTCTGGTGGGTACCCGTTTCCACCACCGATCCCTTTTGCAGGACGAGAATCTTGTTCGCGTGACGCACGGTTGAGAGGCGATGGGCAATGATGAGCGTCGTGCGCCCACGGCACGCTACCTCGAGCGCCTCATGGATGCTCTTCTCCGTGACCGTGTCCAGCGAGGACGTGGCCTCATCCAGCACCACCACGGACGGATTTTTGAGGATCAGGCGAGCGATCGCCATGCGTTGCTTCTCGCCACCGCTCAATTTGAGGCCGCGCTCGCCAATTTCGCTCTCAAACTGTGAGGGCAACGACATGATTAGCTCATAGATGTTGGCGGCCTTGACTGCGGCGATCATATCCTCTTCGCTGCAGTTGGGATGGCCATACGTGAGCTACGCGATCGAAGAGCCGACCACAATGCATATGACACACCAACCATCCGTTA
>JAADWT010001005.1:0-12044 GCA_023336285.1 Pythium grandisporangium
ACTGTGCGCTGATAGACCCACGTGACTCGAGAGGGTGTGGGGTTGTTGTTGGACGGCGGATCTTTTTGTGATTAGGCTTGCGATACACCATCTGGGTGGCAGTGGTGGTGGTGTATGTGTATATATGGGGTTATGTATGGGTGGGGGGTAAGCCAGATATCACAGATCACTAGCTTCATCCACATTGGAGCGTTTCATGGCTTCCCTCTGTGCCTGCGGAATTCGATACCAGAGTGGCTGCGCTTCGCACCACGTGAGACGGTCTGGGTCTGGGTTCCCTCGCAAACCGGATACGAATTAGGGGAGGGAAAATTTTCCAAGAGAAAACAAGCAGAAGTGAGAGGGAGGAGATGGGGTGGGGAAGGTGGGGGCTATCGGTGACTGGCCTCATGGCGGTCAATAGACAGACCTCTGCGATCAAAAGCAACTGCTCCCGTGTCTGGGCGCGCACCCGCGACAAACCCATCGACGTCTTGGTCTTGAATTGGGACTAAACCGTGGATGGATGCATCCTCGCCAACACGACCTGGAGCGAGCTTCCTGTCTTCGAAGTCAACACTTACATGTACTCGAGTACGTGCACAGATTTTTTTCGCAGATTGTCACGCATGCGACTTTAGACTCTACGGTACACGGTATTCCATGCAATGGATCTAAAGGCTAGTGTCGCGGCGTGTCGAGGCATACAATCGAAAAAGCCTGGTGTCGCAGGGGAATTTCAATCAGTCAGTTCCTCTGGCTACAGTAATGCGCTGAAGGCCTCGGCGCCACGCACTTTGCCCTGTCTACCGTACGGGTACACGCATCCTCTGGGCCACCTGGGGATCCAGCTGGGGCGTTCGTCTGGGCTACACTGTGCAGTGTACCCTCGGGCGAGGGCGGATTGGTCAACAGCGTCCAGTGATCTGGGATGTTGCAGCTATGATAGACCACCGAGACCCAAACCAAAGGGAGACGGCGCGCTTTGCGTCAAAAAAACAAAAAAACTCCACCCAAGCTGAAGCAATCCAACGACACCACGCTCATGATGCTCATGGACGGAGGAGCACGCCGGTGGTTGCCACGTCGCGATTGCGCGCACACCAACCATTGAGAGACCATCTGGAGCGTGTTCCTGACTCGATCTCAGATCATGCAAATTGAAGGCACCATCAGTGAAGCGGAGCGCCCGTTTTGTTGGGGGGTTTCCATCAGCGATCACTTGCGTTCCATTGCGCTCCGCCGGATCTGATCCAACGGGAACAGAAAAGAAAGCAAACAAAACAAAACCAAAAACAAGAAACACAAACAAAACACACACGAAAACAATCGCGACCCAATTGCACGCGTTGTTGGTGCCGAAAATTACTGCGGAGACCTCCATGAGCGCGACACCCTCGAACGGTTTGGTTTGTTGCGGACGCGCTCGATGCAAGTATGCTATACCTTGCTGGCCTATATTCCCGCGATTTTGATAGAAATACGGCGTGGTTCGTTGTTGACACCATCATCTTCAACTTGCAACGTGCAATCCACACTACATGTACATGGATACATGGACTGTCCTGTGCATCGACCACGATGAACACTGTGTGGGATGAACATGCTCTCCGCCCTATTATATAGACCGGCGTCCTTGGCTAGCACAAGAATCCGACGCTACTGTATATTATGCAACGGCAGTTGCTCATGGGTGATACGTGTGCGACGATGGCGGGTACAGTGTACTTGCACGACGCCTGCTGGATCATGAGACAGTCTGGTTACATCTCTATGGTGGAGCGCAACCTCGACCATGGCCACGGCCATGGTCGAGCCCTCAATACCACTGGTATTAGGCAGCATCTTAAATACTGGCGCTCTCTTTCATGCACACTACTCCTACTATCCTTCAATAAGCAATAAGAGTCATCTTGCTCGCGTTTGGAGGGGGGGGGTCCTGATTCGATCCGCCGACACCGCAACCTGCCGATTCTCGAGCCACACCACCAGTCCAAACCGTATACCGTATATCCTACGCCCAATCGGGCTCATTCAACAGCACCCAACACCCCCAACTTACCAACACCAACCTCTACAATCTGATATTGCTGCAGGGCGATGTTCTAGAATCTCATTCCTCCCCTCCCTCCCCCGCCACTGCGGCGCTTGATCGGTGCCTGGGTGCTTCCACGTGGCTGAGATCCTGGCACCACTCAATTCACCGTTCAATTCAACTCTCCACGCCGCCTCTTGAGTCATAAAGATCCCTCTCGCTGCAATTCAATTGCAATTCAAAATATCTTCTTCTTCTACCTTCGACCCTTTTGGCGGGGGGCCGCAGAGGAGTCACCCGCACCCTCCCACCACATACACACATCGAGTGTGGAAGACAGAGAGCAACCCAACCCAACCGAACGGGTAGCCTGCTAAAGGTCAACAAGGAAGGGGAGCCAAGCACGCACGCACCACCATGAGCACCGACGACGGCGGCGCGCGGTATGACCTGCAGACGCCCGCGGCCGTGCTCAAGCACTTTGGCGTGACCGAGGACCAGGGCCTGACGGCCGAGGCCGTGCGGAAGCAACGCGCGGTGCATGGCTTTAATGAATTGGAAAAGGAAGAGGGCACCCCGCTCTGGAAGCTCGTGTTGGAGCAATTTGACGATGCCCTGGTCAAGATCCTTCTGGCCGCGGCCGCGGTCTCGTTCGCGTTGGCGTACTTTGAAGGCGGGGACGAAGGCGGCATTGGCGCCTTTGTGGAACCGCTCGTGATCGTCGTGATCCTCGTGCTCAACGCGATCGTGGGCGTGTGGCAGGAATCCAATGCCGAGGCCGCGCTGGATGCCCTCAAGGACTTGCAGCCCGAGAATGCTCGCGTGCTGCGGGATGGGGACATGGTGACGATCCCCGCGCGTGAGCTCGTGCCGGGGGATATCGTGGAGATTCGTGTGGGGGACAAGGTGCCGGCGGATATGCGGCTCCTTTCCATGAAGACGACGGCCATTCGCGTGGAACAGGCACAGATGACGGGCGAAAGCACCTCGGTGAACAAGGAGATTGATGCGCTGCCCGCCCACTCGGAGAATGTGATCCAGGCCAAGACCAATTTATTATTCGCCACCACCGTGGTCGTGAATGGATTGGGCCGTGGCGTGGTGACGGAGATTGGCATGCAGACCGAGATTGGCAAGATTCAGCAATCTGTGCAGGATGCCGCGGAAGAGGAAGAAGCCACGCCGCTCAAGAAGAAACTGGATGAATTTGGGGAATTGTTGTCCAAGGTGATTGGGATTATCTGTCTGGTGGTCTGGATCATCAATTACAAGAACTTTTTTGACCCGGCGCATGGCTCGGTCCTCAAGGGCTGCATCTATTACTTTAAGATTGCCGTGGCTTTGGCCGTGGCTGCGATCCCGGAGGGGTTACCGGCCGTGATCACGACGTGTCTGGCACTGGGCACACGCAAGATGGCCAAGAAGAATGCCATTGTGCGCAAATTACCCTCGGTCGAGACATTGGGCTGCACGACGGTGATTTGTTCGGACAAGACGGGGACGCTGACGACGAATGAGATGTCGTGTGTCTCGTTTACGCACCCGGGTCGGTCTGAGACGGATTTGATCACGTATGACGTGGAAGGGCATACGTATGCACCGATGGGCAAGATCACGGGCGTTCCTCTCGGGCAGCACGCGACCGTATCAACGTTGGCACGCATTGCCTCGCTCTGCAATGAGTCAGCCATTGAGTGGCACGACGGCAAGTACCAGCGCGTGGGGGAACCCACGGAGGCCGCGCTCAAGGTATTGGTGGAAAAGATTGGGTTTCCGGAGAATGCGGCCAAGCAGGCCGAGTTCACGGCGCTGCAGGCGTCCAACCCGGGCAAGGCCGTGCAGTTTTGCAACCAGACCCATATGGAAGAGTACGCCAAGCTGGCGATTTTGGAATTCTCCCGGGACCGCAAGTCGATGTCGGTGCTGTGCGCCAAGAATGGACCCGGTCCAGCCCGCACGACGCGGTCATCGACCTCTGGTCAGAATGTGCTGTTTGTCAAGGGGGCACCGGAAGGATTGCTTGATCGCTGCTCAAGCGTTCAGTTGGCGGATGGCTCGATCAAACCATTGACGGCGGCCGGTCGGGAGGTGATTTTGTCGCAGGTATCGTCGTTGGCGCGTCAGTCGCTGCGTTGCCTGGCGTTTGCCAAGAAGGAGGAGATGGGGGAGTTGAGCTCGTACGATGGGGACCGTCACCACCCAGCCCATAAGCTGCTGGAGAACACGGAAACGTTTGCTGCGATTGAATCCAAGCTGACGTTTGTCGGGCTGGCCAGTATGCTGGACCCACCGCGTCCGGAGGTGCGCCCGATGATTGAAACGTGCCACACGGCGGGCATTCGCGTGATTGTCATTACTGGTGACAACAAGCTGACGGCTGAGAGTATTTGCCGCAAGATTGGTGTGTTTTCGGATACGGAAGATGTGTCTCGCAAGTCATTTACCGGTGGTGAATTCTTTGCCTTGTCAAAGGAGAAGCAGATTGAGTACTTGATGGACAAGCACGGCAACGGATTGGTGTTTTCACGCACGGAACCCAAGCACAAGCAGCAACTGGTCAAGATGCTGAAGCAACAGGGTGAAGTGACGGCCATGACTGGTGATGGTGTGAACGATGCGCCTGCCCTCAAGCAAGCCGATATCGGTATCGCCATGGGTATCACGGGGACGGAGGTGGCCAAGCAGGCTGCTGACATGATTCTCGCGGATGACAACTTTGCCACGATTGTGTCGGCGGTGGAAGAAGGTCGTGCCATCTACAACAACATGCAGGCGTTCATTCGCTACCTAATTTCGTCCAACATTGGTGAAGTGGCTGCCATTTTCTTCACGGCTGCTCTGGGGATGCCCGAAGGTTTGATCCCTGTGCAACTGCTGTGGGTCAACTTGGTCACGGATGGTCCTCCGGCCACCGCACTCGGCTTCAACCCACCGGATGCTGATATCATGAAGAAGGCACCCCGTCGCAGCGATGATGTTCTCATCAACGGATGGGTGTTCTTCCGTTACATGGTGGTCGGCATTTACGTTGGTCTAGCGTGCGTGGGTGTGTTTGCGTACTGGTACATGTTTTACGAAGCGTCTGGCGATGGCCACACGCTGATCACGTTTGATCAGCTGACGCACTGGTCAAAGTGCCACGAGTGGACGGATTTCAAGGTGAACAACTTTGATGGCATGGATTTCTCGTCGGATCCGTGCCGCTACTTCACCGAGGGCAAGCGCACGGCGTCAACGCTGTCGTTGTCGGTGCTGGTCGCGATTGAAATGTTCAACGCACTGAACGCGCTGTCGGAGGATGGTAGTTTGGTGACGATGCCCCCGTGGGCCAACCCGTACTTGCTGATTGCGATGATCGTGTCGTTTGGCATGCACTTTTTGATTTTGTACGTGGACGTGCTGGCGGAAACGTTCAGCGTGACGCCCTTGGACTTGAACGAGTGGTTGGTTGTGCTTGCGTTTTCGCTGCCGGTCATCTTGATTGATGAAGTGCTCAAGTTTGTGGGTCGCCGCATGAGCGCTCGCGAGCTGGAAGCGCGCATGGATGCCGCGAAGAAGGATCAGTAAGTAGGGAACCCAACGCCCTTCCTGTGACAACGACAATGCCTACGCCAACGACAATGATGTGGGTCGTTGGTGGGTTGTTTGACAAGAGACGTAATGTACGATGACGGCGGGGGAAGCCGTGCCGTTGGAAGCACCAGTACGTTCCGCCCTTGAGAGCTCGAGAGGTTGCGCCGCAGCGGGAAAAAGAGAACGAGAAAACAAAAGGAGAGAGAGTGCTACAAACAAGAACCTTCGGTAGCGAAACTTCTGCACGTCTGTCTGTCATGGATGTTGACTGTGCAGCGTATAGCGAGGAGAGAAGCATATCTGCGTCTTGTGTCCTTAGAGAAGAATGCATATACACCCCACCATCACTACCCATCCTTCTTTCTTTCTCATCAGCAACAGATTAACCCAAAGAAACAACAAATAAAGACACGCAAAACACAACCAACACACGTGTACTCACTCTCCTTCACAATCGTGGCGTAGTAACTGAGTACTTCAAATGATCGGCTACTACTTCTTAGTCACCTTGACGTTGGCAGGAGCAAATTGGTACACAAAGTGAGAAAATGCACTGACGAGTGCGATGCTTTCAATCAGAAGCGAGGCCTCTGATAGGGAGCGAAGCGCCGAGGAGGAGATCACCATGACGCTAACAGTCGCCACTGTGCCGAACATTGTGGTGAGCATGACATGCTTGGACCCAATATACCCGGGCATGCGTTTCCATTGCGTAGGGCATCCACCAAAATATATCTGGTACGCTCGACCAAGCACGGCGTTGACGATGGCCACGGCGAGGAAGCGAAGCAGGAAGACCACGCCCAGGAAGGCAGCCGTTAAGCGCATACGGGCAAGATGGGTGCCAGAGATCTCGGACCTGCCCTGGTCAGGTCCGTACTCTGGTGGGTGGTTGTGCTGGTCAGGTAGTCTTGGCTTCTGTGTGGTGACGAGCAGGAGTTCGAGGATACAGGACTGCGCCATGCGAGTGCAGATCACGACCAGCATACTGAGACATACACTGGGCAGCATGGCGCGCTTGGAGATCGCTTGGTGCCGATAGAGAAACAATAGCAGTCCGCATTGCAGACCCATCTTGCTCATCTGCACGGATAGCTCCCATGCCACGATCCGAGTGACATGCGCCACCAGCTCGTCGGCGGTTCGTAACAGGCGCTCACCAGATTCGATGGGCATCTGTCTTGGCGTATGTATACCCACTGCTTCACTGTAGCGTTGTCCCTGGAACGTCTGTAATACGGATAGAAAGCGCGCCAATTGCTCCCCCGAGTCAAGCTGCTCGAGCCAGCGCAGGACCTGGAAAAAGCCCCGGCGGTCATGGAAACTGGACGGGAATGCATGCGGCGGCAACTGCTGGAACGTCAGCGACGGAGAGCACAGCATGGAGACGAGGAACGCCACACCTGAGGTGATCGTAAACGCGGCCACACGGCGCGGCACCGTCCACCATCTCCGTGTCCACGGCGTCATCGTCGCTCCTGTCATACTGTCGGGGCTGGGCAAGTGTGACTTTTCAAGATCGCGCCGCAGATCGGAAGCGTACTTAGTACGATCAACCCCGACCTCGAAAGCGTACTTAGTAAAATCGACCATCATTCTGCATCCAAGTGCAACATCGAAAAGCACGCAAAATGGCGCCAAGTCGGCAAGACGTCATCATCATGCCACTTCCATATTCATTTCGTTCCGTCTCTTTGTCTCGGGGTCTCTTTCTTCTTCTCTCTGAACGACAGAACCTAATGGAAGCAAGCACACAGAACTCGCGTAGACATGCAGGTACATGCAGGCACGTGTGTGATCACGTGGACACTCCGATTAGACGAGGTCGTCGTTGTCTCCGCGTGCGGTCGCTGTTCGCGTGGGGCTCAGGCGCCTACGGTGGCCATACTCGGCGGCTTCCTCATCGCTGTCGTCTGCCTGCTCCAGTGCCTCACTGGGTCGGTTCTGGCTGCCCCCCGGCGTCTGTGCCTCCGCCAAGGCATCATTCTCGGGATCGTCCTCATTGCCCACCTTGGCGTACGGCTTCCGCTTGGGTTTCTTTGTGGTCTGCGCACGGTGGCGGCGACGCGCGCGAATTAATACGCCCATGGCGATGAGAAGTACCACCACGACAGCTGTGGCCACGAGAGGCGTCGAGGCCATCGGGAATGGGGACGCAGAACTGGCACTCGACTTGCTGGTGCTGTCTGTGGCCGAGTCGGCATGCACCATGGCCGTGTCTGTGGACGCTGGTGGGGGGGCTGTGGATGTTGCGTGTGGTGACGGTGACGAGGTCACGGACGGTGCCGGTGTGGATAGTGACGTAGTCGGTGTGACAGATGGTTCTGGCTCGGATGACGGCGGTGTGGACGTGGATGGCGACCGAGTGGACGATGCTGATGGGGTGGGTGAAATGGCTGCAGCATCGTCCGAGTCGTTCATTCGAGGTGAAGGGGATGGGGATGGTGACCGGGTGGTCGATGTGGACGGTGATGGAGATGTGCCTGAATCATCTTCCGAGTCTGCCACTGGCGGAGAGGTTGACCGCGATTCCGTAGAAGTTGGTGGTGCAGTCGTTGATGTGGTTGATGGTAATGGGGGGACTGAATCATCTTCCGAACCTGTTCCGGAAGGCGGTGGTGATGGAGATTCCGTGGAAGTTGGTGGTGCGGTGGTAGGTCTGGACGACGGCTGCGAGGTGACTGAATTATCTTCTGAACCTGTTCCTGCATACGATGTTGATGGAGATTCCGCGGAAGTTGGTGGTGCGGTTGTAGATGTGGTAGATGTGGACGATGGCAGTGGAGTGACTGAACCATCATCCGAGTCTTCCGTGGGTGGGGAGGTGGATCGAGGCTTCTTGGAAGATGATCGAGGTGCGGCAGTGTCTGCGGCATCGGAGCCTGTCGTTGCCGACGATGACGAGGAACCCATCGAGGAATCCGGCAACGCATCCATGTCAACTTCTGAATCGGCATCGGCACGGTCATCGCTACCAGCCACTTTGCTTCCATCCACCAAGGGCGTTGGCCCAGTGGTAGGTGGTGCCACGCTCTTGGCTCGGTTCTCGGTATTCATGGCTGAGTGTGCGCTACCTGGCGCTGCTGTCTTCAGTATCAGGGTCTCCAGGGATACGAGGTCATTGACCGCTGAACAACGGGGGTCCTCGTCACTGGACTCATCGCTGGGCGTGTCATCTGTAATCTCTTTAAGCATGCGGCACACACCGCAGCGTGGAAGCACTGAGGACTGCCACTGCTGGAATGCCACTCGGTCTGATTTCTCTAGCTCCACAGATTGCTCGGAATCGAGATTTACCCGCACACGAATGTAGTTGCAACCGATGCCATCTCGTAGCAAAACATGCACGACACCATCGGAAATCAGTTCCGTGGACAGTGCCACGCGACGAGTCACAACTTGTCCATCCTGCATCGTGGCCAGTTCCTTGGTCTCAATGCTCTCTCGCGCGACATGTGCAGGCTCATTCCCCTTGGTGGCATTTGTCAATGCACCAGTTGTTGCCGCTATGAGTTCAAGACTGTCGCCCGGAATACCACCAAGTCCCTGGTTTGATACCTGAATCTTCAACACTAGCATCTCGGTCTTGCTCTTCGTGATGTGTCGCTTAGTGTGCAACACAGTGACCTCGTACAGCGCCCCCACTCGCCATGCTAACGCCAGGTTGGAATAGTAGAGTTCACTAGCGAGTGCGGGGACATCAGCCTCCGGCGGCCAGAATCCGACATCCGCGTCATTCTCAAAGGCAGGACCAACCTCGGGGGACATAGACCAGATTCCATGAGTAGCCCACATCCAGTCGCTTGTTTCCCCATTCACCGAGTAGAGGTTGTCATCGCGCCACGACTGCCCATAGCCAAACCCATTGAAGCGAGTCATTTCGTTTGCAAGCGCCGTGAACACGTTCATGTCAGGTTGCTCGGGAATGCCCTTGGGCTCACACGCGAATGGGATGTTAAAGTACCGACCAAAAGAATGGTAATTAAGCGCCGCCGTAAAGTGCATACCCGGTTTCTCCACCAAATCCTTGATTGCACGCGTCTCCGGTTCCGAGAAGGCTGCCGGTCCACGGTAATCGTCTTCGCAAGGGTTGGTGTTGCTTCCAATAAGATCCTGATCAAAGCACACGCCGTAATTCCGGTTTAGGTCGACACCACCGAGTTCCGGTGCCTGCTTACAACCAGGATCGGTGCGCATGTTCTTGCGTATGCCCATCTTGCCAGATGTCCATATCTTGAGCTTCTCGTTCCGGGCATATCCATCCGGGTTGACGAGTACGACAAACCAGAGCTGACGTGAGAACAGCAACGAGACCACGTCCATGACCCCATTGTGGAGATCAAGCGCGAGCAGATCGATCGTGTAGATGAGGTTCATCATCGAAACAGGCTCCCGTGAGTGATGCATCCCCGTGAACAATACCTGCGGTGGCGCCTGGTGCCTGGTTGTATTGCCATCATCGCTACTATCGTCGTGGCAGGACCCAATGCACAGCGCAACAATGGATCGGTTCTCGGTGGAGACGCCAATTTCCTCGGTTCGAGCAAACCCAGCAGGAAACCGCGCCACGACGGAATCCAAAAAGTCATTCACTTCACGAAGGGAGAGGTATCCCTGGTCACGTCCGACTCGTGGTTTGAATGCAGTCGTCGCGCGACAATTAGCTTCTGGTGACTGCAGTGGTCGACACGCTTCGAGCGAACCTTCCCCGTCTTGGCTTGCCTCGTGATGCAGTGCGAGTTCATAAAGAACGAGCGTGGATGACCGGTTTCCTCCGTCGTCGTGGGCGACGGTCAACGCAGTGTCCACCATCACGCTGGCACTCGTGCCAGTAGCTGCGGCATCGCGTGCTTCTGATCGCTGCTGTGGAAGTGCCATCTCGTGCAGCACTCGTCCATTCCAGAACCACGTCAACCATTCCGATGACCACGTCACCTCCAATTCGTGGTGGCGTGGGTGCATTGCCTTCGCGTTTCTGGTAGTGACCGTCTCGTTCACGTTGTGAATGCTCAGGGCTTGTGCTTGGTGAGGATGGTCGGCACAGGGAAGAGACTTGCGGACACTCACGTTCAGCGCGGGCGCCAGTAGTTCGACGATACCGAGCGGCGCCACCACTCGCAGGGTGGTTTCCACATCCTGTGGCAGCACGGTCACTACGAGGCGTGCTTCCCAGCTTTCGCTCTCGCTCTATGCGAAGGCAAAAAAACAAAAAACACAAGAAAAGCGTCATGCCCACCAGCACTCGGATCAGCATTATCAGCGCAAATTGCATCAGCACGTCGAGCCCAGCATCTACTGCGAATGATGGCATTTATTTAGTACCTGCGATGGAAAGCTGGTTCGGATTCGAAGGCGGGTCGTGCTGTTCCACGGATTGTCGACGCTCTTGGTGACACGCACGCCGGCGGCGGCATCCGACGTGGCCGTCAGTGTTACGTGACCGTCGACCACGGCCACCTGTTCGCGTTTGAAGCAGTCTTGCGCCATCGTGTCCGTAGTGGCCGTGGTGGCACCCTCGTCGAGACCCATCGACCGATCGTCACACGCCTCTACGGCTCGCCATACCACAGACGGCTCGTCCGCGAGGTTGAGCGCGTTCACGGTCGTGTGACCCAGGAAATCCGTCTGCCAGAGCGAGTTCAGCGCGCATTCGGGGCGTCGGTGCACAGGCAGCGCCGTGGACACACTCCATGACGCGCGTGGCGCGTGCGCAAGCAGTGCGAGCAGGAGGAGAAGCGGGAGCGCATGGACATGCCCCAGCATGCGGCGCTGCGTCATGCTGATCATCCACGTGGGCGGTTGGTTTTCTGGAGGATTTTTGGCAGCTTTGTGGGAACTCCCCCTCCACCTTGGCGAATGATAAACAGAAAACGCTGGGGAGTCACTGTTTCGAATTTCATTCGGTTTTAACGCGATCCACGACTGAAATTGGAGGAGGACGCGAAACCAACGAGGTGATGACCCGAGCAGAAAGAAGCTCATGTGCTGCAACGACAAAAGGTCACGACAGAAGACACCAAACGAGTTTCGACTTACTGTACGTTTGAATGGATTGAGCATGCGCTCTGGGGATTGGGAAGGGAAATGTTCACATAATCAAATCTCTTCTTTTTGTTTTTTTAGGGTGTTGCGGTTGACGGTTTGGCTCCCAATGGACCATTCCTCACGCTATTATAAACTACATGCACGTACGTAACAGTGGAGCTTTCCAAATTCAAGAGAACCTGGACTGATCAATCACCGATCAACAAGATTGACCTGATTGGTCATCTATCGACGCACCGAGGCGTTCTCCTTGCGGTCGTAGAGCTCGTCAAATTGACGTGACTGGTTGATCGGGTTGCGGCTGTAGTTGGCGAACCGGAAGCGACGCGAGCGCCAGTCCGAGCCTTCCTCGGGCGTGTAGTGCATCGAGTTCTCGCGACGGTCCTTGGCAAAGCACACGTCTGGGTGGTTG
>JAADWT010001006.1:0-12043 GCA_023336285.1 Pythium grandisporangium
GACGCGACGGTGCTGACGATTGCGCATCGTTTGGCGACGGTGCTGGAGTCGGACCGTATCATGGTGCTGAGTGATGGCAAGGTGATGGAGTTCGATACGCCTGCGAACTTGGTGAAGGACCCGAATGGGATGTTCTACGAGTTGGCGCAGGAGGGCGGATATCTTGATCAGTTGTTGTCCATGTAGACGGTTACGGTATAGCAAGCGGTGAGCATAAAGATTGTGCATCTGAAATTGTTCGACATTTACATGTCCATCAATCAGTGATCGATGGACACCGATTGATCCGATCAATCCGATCAATCTGATTGACAATCAATCCATCGGATCAATCCGATCGATCCAATCAATCGATCAATTGATAACAACGATCCTTCTGTAACGGCTCGCAATCGTTTTCAATCAATCAATCACCTTCATTCTTCTCCATATCTTTAATTTCAGCCAATCCATAACACCCATCGCCGTCGGATCTCTCACCACCATCGACCCAAAAGCGCTTCCATACACACCACAGTCAATAACATAGCGCACCCCCTTCCTATCATTCTGGAATCATGGCGGCGTCACGCGTGGCCTCCACGGCCGACGGCATCCACGTGTCACCACTGGATGAGCGGCAGTACAAGCTCGTGGAGCTGCCCAACGGGCTGCGCGCGCTCGTGGTCTCGGACCCGGCGACGGAGAGCGCGGCCGCGGCCATGGACGTGGCCGTGGGCTTCCACTCGGACCCGGAGGAGGTACCCGGCCTGGCGCATTTCTGCGAGCACATGCTCTTCCTGGGCACGGCCAAGTACCCCGACGAGAACAGCTACAGCGCGTTCCTGAGCGCGCACGGTGGCGCCTCCAACGCGTTCACGTCGGCGCGCAATACGAATTTCTACTTTGACGTGGCGGCCCCGCACCTGCAGCCGGCGTTGGACCGCTTTGCGCAGTTCTTCATTACGCCGGCGTTCACGGCCAGTGCCACGGACCGAGAGCTGCATGCCGTGGATTCCGAGAACAAGAACTATTTGCAGGATGACTTTTGGCGCATCAGTCAGGTGCACCGTTCACTGGCGAATGCCGACCACCCCTTCCACAAGTTTGGTGTGGGGAATTTGGACACGTTGCGGGACACACCGGCACGGAACGGCACGGACGTGCGGGCCAAGCTCTTGGCGTTTTACCAGAGGTATTACTCGGGTGCATTGCTCAAGCTCGTGGTCGTTGGCAGGGAGGATGTCGAGACGTTGACCGAGTGGGTACAGACCAGCTTTGCCGGCGTGCGTGCTGCCGTCGGGGCTTCCGCATCGACGAGTACGAGTGCTAGTACGAGTGCTAATGCCAATGCCAACGCTAATGCTAATGCTAATGCTAATGCAAACGCACATGCTAGTGCTAGTGCTATTAGTGATGGCGACGGTGAGGATGCAGTGGTGTTGCCTGTGGCCATGGCGCCCGACTTCTCCCACTCGTTGCCCTTCCGGGAGGATCAGCTGGGCACCAAGCTCGAGGTCGTCCCGGTCAAGGACCTCAAGATTGTAGCGATTACTTGGCAGCTGCCGGGGCTCCGCGCCGATCGTCTGCGCTCACAGCCGCAGCAGCAACAACAGCAAGAGCAATCGTCACGCTCTCCGTATACGCTGCAGCACGCGGCCATGCTGTCGCACTTGATTGGCCACGAAGGCGCCGGCTCGCTGTTGTCCCTGCTCAAGACAAGGAACTGGGTCAGCTCCATCAGCGCGGGCATTGAAGAGGAACACGACGAGTTTGCGCTCTTTGTCGTGCACATGGAGGCCACGGAACTGGGCCTTGCGCACGCGGAGGAGATGGTGTCGGCCGTGTTCCAGTACCTGTCCTTGCTGCGCCGTGCCACCATACCCGAGTGGATGTTTACCGAGCTGGAGGACCTCGCGGTCATGCATTTCCTGTTTCAAAGCAAACAGGCGCCACAGCAGTATGCGTCCTCGTTGGCGGCCAATATGCAGACGTACCATACGCGTGATCTGCTTTCGTACAACTCGCTCTTCTTTGATGCAAATGAGCGCTGCTACGTGGAAGAACTTCTGGCCATGCTTACACCGTCACGCATGCAGTTGCTGGTGGTCTCGCAGTGGGTGCCCACGGAGACGACACCTCGTGAGCGTTGGTATGGCACTCGCTATCGGTATGACAAGCTCAGTCCAGAGTTGCTCGCGAAATGGACGGCACCGCGTAGCTGTGACGCATTGGCGCTACCGCACCGCAACGACTACATTACAACCGACTTTACACTCATTCAGCCACCTGCTTCATCGACAGCAGTATCCTCGCTATCTCGACCGCGTTCCCCATCAGTGCGCCGGGTGCGAGACGATGCGCGGTGCCGGCTTTGGTTTCAAAGCGATACGCAGTTCAAGAAGCCACGCACGCATGCCGCGCTCACGTTCTACTCGCCCTGCGTGAACGATTCACCGCTGCACTCGGTGCTCTCGGACGTGCTGGTGCATTGCGTGGAGGATGTCTTGACCGAGTTGGCCTATGACGCATCGCTCGCGGGCATGCACTATGACTTGGCCGCGCAGGGTCAGTCGCTGCACCTGGGCATGGTCGGGTTCTCGGCCTCGTTGGAGAGACTGGCGCTACGCATTGCGCAGACACTGAGCGATTGCTGTTCGTCGGATGGAGTCAACACGGGCGTGGGCATCTCGGACGAGGTCTTTGCGCGGGTGCGAGAAGCCGTTCAGCGGCAGTACGAGAACATGCGTCTGGATGAGGCCTACCGCGTGGCTATGCAGCACACAGCCATGGCGTTGCAGGAGCATGCCTGGAGTGGGGAGGAATGTTTGTCGGCGCTGGCGATGGTTACAGCATCACGGGTGCGGCGTCATGCCTTCCACATCTTACAGCAACCCATGCAGCAACTCTTTGTGGAGGCACTGGTCTACGGCAATCTCTACGAGGAGGACGCGCTCTCGTTCGTCGACAAAGTCCTGACGACGGTGACCACCTCCACCTCCTTATCCGCAGCATCTTCGTCTTCTTTATCATCCTCTGTCTCCTCCGTAACTACGCCGCCGACAAATTCTCCGACTCGAGCAACGCCTTGTCCGGAGCTGCTGCCCTCGCAACGAATGCGATGGCGCTCCAGACAGCGCGCGTTGCCTCGCCAGGCCACCACGATCTGGCGTGTGCCGCACCCGAACCCAGACAACCTCAACTGTGGGCTCGACGTTGTGTACCAACTTGCACGAGAGCGTCTGCAGTCTCGGGTCACGCTGGCTGTGCTCTCTCAGCTCGTGAGTGAGCCCTTGTTCCACCAGTTACGCACGGAGGAGCAGCTTGGGTACACGGTGTTTTCCACGCCGGCGCGTCATGGCGGCATGCAATGGTTTCGTGTGATCCTGCAGTCACACGTGGCGTCTCCGGAACTGCTGGAGCAGAGACTGGATGCGTTTTGGAACCAGCTGAGGCACACGGTGGCGCATGAACTGACGGCGGCTCAGTTGGCCCAGCACTGCCACGCCATCGCACAGGAGTATGCCGAACGCCCCACGAGCCAGGAGGAGGAAGTGGCGGCGCTGAGCCGTGAGATTGCGCTGCAGGAGTACCAGTTCACGCGTCGGCAGATGCTGGCCACATTAGTTCAAACGGTGACTCGACAGGATGTGTTGGCGCTCCTAGATGACTACATCCTACCGGGTGGGAAACACCGCCGCAAGCTAAGCGTCCGCGTCTACGGTGGTGCCCACATGCCCCTTCCAGAGTTGGCGTCGGGGCGAGGCAGCAATCCACATGCTACGTTTAGTATGGACACACAAACGGGGCTTGTCGCAGCTATGAGCTTGAGCGCATCGACAAACAAGGAGCAGAAGGAAGAGGTGGTGACCATCACAGACATTGCCTCCTTTCAGCGAAACCAGCCACTGCTCGGCCTGCAGCCCACGTATTTGCCATAGACCCTGTTGCGAGATGTAGAAATAGGTTGTAAAATGTGGGTTTTTGCAGCTATTGTTTTTGTTCTCGATTTTGATTGTTGATTTTTGATTTTGATTTCGATTTCGTCCAGGCAACAGCAATGCTATCGAACCTTACTCGGTGGGGTTGTATCGCTTGCCAAGGAAAACGTACATGACCATCGCGATGGCCATCGTGAACACGGTACTGATCATGGAGATGTTGTCCCGCACAAACTGCCGCGCCGGGCTCAATTCCTGCTGGTTGCGCGTTTGGCGGCCAGATTCCGATTCACTGACGCTGCCATGCTTCTTGCCCCCCAGCTTGGCGTACAGCTTGCGCTCACGCTCACGATGCGCGGCCTTCTTGCCCTTGATGGAGCCCAGCATGTCACGAAACTTGGCATTGCCCGGGTCGACGGTCAGCGCCGTCTTGAGGAACTGCGTGGCCTCGTCAAACTCGCTCCCTTCCAGAGTGATCTGCGCCAGTCGGTAGAGCGCCTTGACGTTGGTGGCATCAATCTGTAGCACCTCGAGGCTCGACTGGCGCGCTGCCACCGTCTCCTTGAGCTTGTGCTGCACGTTGGCCACGTTATTACCCAGCGCCACCAGCAATGCCTTGCATCGTTTCGATTCCTCATCGTCCTCTTCTTCTTCCTCTCCATCTGCTTGCTCTTCCTCTTCTTCATTCTCACCCTTCGTGTTCCTCTTATCCGATCGCTCCCACGATTCGAGGATCTTGAGCGCGCGCTTGTAGAGCCGCGCAGCCTGCTCATAGTTACCCTCCTGGAAGTAGCGGTTGCCCGACGCCTTCTTTTTGTCGGCCTCGTCCAGCAGCTGGGCCGATGTCATGTCGGCTGTGATCTGGCGACCTACACGCACCACCGACATGACGATTCGTAGGGACGACTGCGGTGGCACACGCGGCGGAGCGCCCTTCTCGCCGTACGCGAAGCGCGCCTCACAACGCACCTCACACTCCTCACCCACGCGCATCATCTTGGCGATCAGCTCCAGCGCTGCGCCATACGAATCCCCCCACACAGCCCAGAACAATAGACAAATCGTCAACAGACCACATTAACCAGACCCAGACCCAGACCCAAGACTTATTAGAACACTACGAGGCTGACGGCATGGCATGATATGGTTTCATCCAGAGAATGACAGCAACAGCGGGGGGGCAGTGGACGTACCGGGCATGACCTCGCCGTCGCCGATGCGGAAGCGCCGCTCCTGCTCGTCCGAGAGCTGCTGGCCGTCCGCGAGCAGCCATTCCGAGTAGCGCACGGTCACTTCCTCACCGAATTCTGCAATAGAGTAGAGCAGTGATGCGCCAGCACGGGCGTACCAACAGGCGATTAGAGAGAGATGATGATGATGACGGTGGTGAGGATGAGGATGATGAAGCAGTGATCGCTAACGCACCGGCCTGTGCGCCCTCGGTGTTGGACGAGATGACGCGGCGCAGGATGCCGCCGCTGCCCAGCACGTCGTCAAAGTCGGCGCGCTCGTTCTCGGGGATCTCCAGTACCATCCGGTTCGTGGGGTACGCAGCAAGAAGCCGAGGATATGGAGAGAGTGAGAGCGATGCTGTGTCGTATACGCCGATTTGGATTTGGATGAGAATGATGATGCCGCGGTTGCGAGGTCCAGAACACCTGAGGCCGTAGCGCTTTGAATAGTGGGCGGCGTGCTATTGGAGGGTGGCTACTGTATTTATGGTATGAACACTTGAGAATTGTCTATTAGTCAGCCTTGGCAATGCCTGATGCCAAAGGGATCTGGAAGGGATGTGTATGCAACGTCTTGCGCTTCTTCATGACGATGCCAGTGGATGGCTGAAGGAACAACACGAGCGTCATCCACCGTGACTGCCTACCATCTCTCGGGATGGACAGGCAACTGCTGGAAGAACTCGACACGGCAGACTCCAGTAGAATGATATGATTCAGGCTCTATTTTAGTAACCACAGTAAATCTAAAACTCACCAACCAAAGCGTCTTGCGCCTCGACAACGTTGCGCTACAATCCAAACGGATACATTCACATTAGACTACTGCATCGTTATTAATGCTACTTCCAAGCCAACACGGATCCACCGACTGAGCGCGACACTACTCTAGTTTAGTTGCTGTAGCGGTGGTGGCGCCCCCAACGGCCGTGCGGGCGAACCGTGCCCGGCTCCGTGGCGTTGGCATCCTTGCTCGTCGGGGTGGGCGTCATCGACGACGGCTCGGTCGTGGCCGGTGTCTCCGGTTCCGGTTCAGCTGGGGTCTCGGCATCACCACCGGTTTCACCCGCATTGTTGTTGTTGTTATTGTTGTTGGCGTTGCATGTCTCCACGGCCTCGGGTGCCGCGAACCCGTAGTACTGCTGAAAGTTGTTGCTGTCACCCACAAACTGGCCCTTGACGATCTTGTTGTTCGGCTTAAAGTAAAAGCACTGGTTGGCCTCGCGGTTTTCGTTCTTGGTCACTCGGTCGCCGCCCACAAACGTGGGGCACGACGGCTTCTGACCCGAGCCCGAGGTCGTGAGCTTGAGGTCGGCGCATGAGCGGTACTGCGCCTCAGCCGTGCCAAACTCGTCAAAGCTGGAGCCCGCGCCAAACCAGGTCCACTGCAGCACGTAGTCACCGGCGGGCAGCCAGTCGGGCAGCGTGATGGTGTCGCCGCAGGGCACCTGGTGAGCGTCCGTCATATCCCACGCGTATCGCCCGTTGTCCTCCGGTGAGCCCTTGCCATCGTTGGGGACACGAGGCACACACTTGTCCCCGGACTCGCGGCACGTGTAGAAGAAGACGTTGTTGTCAAAGTTGGTGTTGGATTCATCCCCGGCGGCCACGATGGCCCAGCGAATGAAGCCGCCAATGTGGTTGTTGCGCCAGTAGCTGACGTCGATGGTCTCGCCGGCCTGGAACGAGGTCATCTGACCGGGGCCGGCGTTGGGGCAGCCGATGGTGCCATCCATATCGACCTGCGCCGAGGTCTCACGAGACACGGGCTTGGTCAGCCACGAGTGGGCCTCGGTCGTTGGCGCCAACGCCGTGAGCGCGATGCAGGCAGCGGCAACGAGAGGGCTCATAGCGGTGAAGATCTTCATCTTGTAAGTGGGTGAGTGGGGGGGGGAGGGGAGGGGGGCTTGCTTGACTTTGGCTTTGGTGGGGTGAAGGGTGCAGGACTTGCTCACGTGGACGCAAATTAGGGAATGGCAAGTTAGGTCGCCGTGCAAGTTACCCGCACACCATAAGCCAACGGATCATCTCTCATTCGATCCACGTGCTTGGTTACGCCATTGCCGTGTTCTGGCTACACTTGACATTTTTGCTGGAAATCCCTCTGGTTTTTCGAGTCGTCAGAGCGGTTCTGATCCTCTCTCGAGACAGCCGAATGATTTGAAAGAATCGCCCAATGCTCCAGAATGGGTCCCCGAGCCGTTCCTGGGAGTAAACATGTACGTAACTCGGTACGTTTGCGGCGGCCAAATGACCCAGTTGGCATGCGAGAAGCACCCAGCTGGAATCGTATTCGTGGCTTGCCCACCACGATGTAAACTTTTGGGATAACGTTGCGCTTGGCAGAGCCTCTTCCACTGAATCAATCTTACAACGACTGGGCAAATTCTATTGCCAATGCTGCATAGCGCCAGAGGTTTCAACGGCTATGCACCTGAAGGGATAGCACTATTTGATCTCACCTACCCACACCCAAAGCGACTGGCATAAACAGTGGTTACGCATCGCACAGTCATGGTGAGCACCTCCACCAAATGCCTGAGGTGATAAGGTGTTCACCCTGAAGGGAGATATAATAGCGTTCTTCGTGGGTTCTGGCGGTCGGGACAGGATGCGGATTGTACTACGTCATACATTTTGCTGCACATGAAATGGACCATGGCGGCCAGTTGCTGCGGCAGAAGCGATCGGTGGCGTGTTTTGCTTGCTTGTAAGTTAGTGTAGTCAAATCCGTTTACACCACAGTCACCAAAAGGCGATGCTATTGTCAATTAATCAAATATATTTGAGCTGGCAGATTACACTTGACTTCGCTGTTGCCAAATACTTCGCGCCCAAATCGTCGTGAAGGTTTTTCCACACACTGTACTGAGGCCATTGCCTTGGGGCTTGCATCATGCTCTCAATGATGGCTCCAACCGCGAGCAGTCGTGCACAACTTTGCTGTTGCTGGTTGGGCGACCAACGACGAAACCCTCTTTGCCAACCAGTGTTCCCACTTCATGCCCAACATCAAAATCGTCGGTCATCAAAGAGTCATTTAAAATGCCAACGCGCAAGAAGAGCTCGTACACTACCACCCCAAACAACAAATCTGTGTTAGCGTAGTAGACATATGACTGCAAGTCCGGAAGAAAGAAGCACACGTCATTAATTTCACTCCCTCCTTCGCGTCTACATAGAATGCAGCCACGCTGGCGCCTCCGTCCTCTTACACGACGTTAGCATCAGCGCCTCGGTAGAAGAACGCGGAAGCCATCATGGACACACCACTCGTAGTCTCCCATGACGTAAACACAGCATCATTGGGCGTTCGTTCCATCCACTTGGCCCACATCACGCCATGGTTGTTGCGTACACCCCAGGCAGCCCGCGCGTTCTTGTCCAGCCACTCGCCGTAGCTTGCCACGGTGTTCTGCTCCTTCACGTACTTGCCCACCCAGCGTGCGAAGATGCCCTTGAAGCCGGAGCAATCACCCCCACCCTGGCCATCGCAGTACTCGTCCGGAAGGATGCCCTGGTCGTTGGACATGACGTTCATGGCGTGGTCCGTGGCCTTGGCAGCCAACGCAGCCCAGCCTTCCTCCGGGTACGCGGCGTGCAATAAGCTGGCGGCGCCAATGTAGGTACCCTGCGTATACGTGCGAGTGCCCTGCGTGACCTTGCCCTCCTTGTTGAGCGCGCCACCGACGCTACCCGAATCACCCACTAGCTTGGTCGTCACCCAGTCCATGATTAAATGCGCACGATCACGGAAGGACGCGTCCCCCGTGGCCTCAAAGAGCAGCATGCCAGCGATCGCCATGGGCGCATTCACACACGTGTTCTTCGTATTGTTGTCCGTGGTCCACCAGATGCCACCGCCCGTCACGTCATTCCAGCCACGGTCCCAAACCAGGTTAAAATTCTCAATCGCCATGTCCTTCATGCCACCGTCGCCAAAGATCTTGAACGCACGAATGCAGGCAATCACGCCCCAGATAATGTCGTCGTTAAACTTGTTGTGCGCCCAGTTGGTGCCGTGCGCATCACGAAAGCCGTGGTACAGGTAGCGAATGCGGGTTTTAAAATCTTCATCGCCCGTGACCTCGTAGACATCGATCAGGGTCTCGATGGCCTCAATCTCGGTCCAAAAGCCCTGACGTTTCGTGCGCTCCGTCGTACCATAGTACATGGACTTGCGGGACCACGCGTAGTCGCCGTACTCCTCGTAGAAGCGGTCATTGAACACGACCATGGCGAGGCGCACGTCGTCTCGCGAGAACGGTGTGGTCACGACTTCGGCCGTGGCCACAGGCGCCAGAGGCAGCGAGACGGCCGAGCAGGTTAGCGCGGCACAGACCACGCGAGTCCAGACACTAGGCGCCATCGGTCACACACTCAAAGGGGAGGGGAAAGCGACTTGGGGGGCTTGGATGGCAAATTCAAAACTGATCAAGCTGAGACCATCCGTACTGAAAACCATACGAGTCGTATGGAATCTCCCAAATCTACGGCATTCCAATATTATGTAAGAACATACGTATTATTGGTAGTTGGATTATTACATGTCAATATGTTGCCAACAGATTCGCGGCAGCACCAACAGTGTTGGGTGCTGCCACGATGACGCGCAACGAGGAACGGGTTCTCTCAGCCACATTTGCCGAGTGTCGGGTCCACAGCTGGTGGGGGGGAGGGGGGGGTTCTAAGTATTGGAAAACCGGTTTTCTGTGACGGGTTGCACACTCTGTGTTTGTGCAGTCAAGCAGCCAAGTCGCACGGCGAGCCGCGGATGGAAGAGATGTGGAAGACAATCGCGACTAGGGGCGAGGACGCGCACGAGGAGCGCTCGTGGGCGAGCCGAGAACTTTGCCGCCGAACGCCGCACGTCTCCATTCTACGCCACGACTCAAGTAGTAGAAGCAGACGTTTAAAGCCTTCCACGCCCTACCCTGTGTGGGGAGATGGCTCGGCCACAAATACATTTGCTATGCGCCCCCATGATGTTTGAGTCTACAGAAAGCGCGTTTTCTCGTTCTTGACGACCGCAATCACTGGGTACTACAGTACAGTAGGATCCTACGCTCCAGATGTCTGACGTTTCCAAACTGCAAAGATCCATCGCGGTTTTTTTTTGTTTATTTATTAGTGTTTGTAAATAATGCAGTTTTCGGTTTGTAAATTTATCCTCCACACTACGGATCTACCTTCGCACGGAAGCGGAATACGATCAGCGCGGCAGCGGAATTGGAATGTTACGGCGAGAAACTTCTACAGAGTGTGCGAGGACAACCAGTGTTGGGTGGTGATTTTTTGCTGTTTATTTCAGGCTATGGTTCGACAAGAATCCGTGTGACTCTATTTTGCATTTAAACTCTGTTCTAGTAGTCAAGGTCAGAGCTCATTCTTGAATGTAGGTGCAACACCTACCACCACATTTGCGTTCACACCAACCACCACGGCATTAGGTAAGCAGAAGCCAGGAAACCCGCCCAAATACAATGGTAGGGAGACGCTCACGGCAGTGCTATGCATGTGCTCTGCCGATTCCGAGGTCTGGTTGATGTGGATATCACCCCCGCGCTTCCTTCCGGGCATGGCAACAACTATTGTATTGCCCCATTGGCATCCGTTGAACAAAGCCCGTCTTTCCTGTTGAAGAATTATTCTGTGTTTCAGAACCCCAGAATAGAGTTGTTGTGAAATCTCTTCCCAAATTTTGAGAAATAGAATTGACGAAAAATTCAGAATCAAGAATCTACTTTGACCAAAAGCATCACTTCAAATGATGTGTCTCGTGACACCAACAGCAAGCTATTCCCACCTGGGCGAATTCAAAACCAAGTGTGAATGGTGCCGCGAGAATCCCAGGGTCCCGCCCGACCATCCACATCAGTATTGAAATGCATGTGAAATATCAGCAATAAGTATTGCATCTTGCATTAAATTCGACAGCTGTGAGATTTGAACTCACGCGGGTTACCCCATTGGATTTCAAGTCCAACGCCTTAACCCCTCGGCCAAGCTGTCCTCACAATTAGTGTAGTTGTTCCTTTATCCCTGACGTCTTCGATTTCGCTACGAATCCCCTCTCGCCACAGTCACTGTTCGCTTCGTGCTCTCGACCATAAATACATCGACATACGCTTACCAGCCCCCCCACCCACCCCACCCCACCCCTGAGGAAACACCATCACATTGCCTGACGAGCTGCCCGCTGGTGACTTCAGTGGAAGTGGTCGGTGCCGTCTCCTTCTTTGACACTTTGTTACGACCCAAGGTGCAAGGCACCACTCGCACACGGACATGTATCTCGGGCTCAACCAAAAGCCATCATCTGATATCAAGCACGAGAGCCTCGAGGCCAACCTGCGAACAAGATACGATCGACAAGGAGGAAGGCAGTGGGTAGCACCAAGTTCCAGCACTGTTGGCCGAATGTACAGGAACAGGAATACTGACAGTCGCGCCACCCGCGGGCAGCACGGGTCATCGTTCTCTATGTCCAGCATGGAGATCGTGGATGATGACGCCCATCAAGTGGATGCGGCATCATCATCGGTAGGTTCGTCCGTCAATACCGCGGATTGTGCCGTCGATTCCTGGACCGTGCGCCACACGGTCCTGCTTCTACAGTGCAGTTATCGTGACCAAGAGCCATGGAACATTAGGAGCGGGGGGATGGACCAAACACAAACTTCAAGTTGCATACACCTCCGCGAAATTCCGTCAATGATACCGGTAAAGTACATACATAAATAGTTCATTGCCTATCGCGAAGCATTCAATACGAATGTGATTGATGGAGACGGCCAACGCAAAATCAAGCGCAGCCCGCCATCACCCCACGGGGATCCTCCGCTCTTCCGCCGGCGTGACGGGGATGACCACGTCCTGCATAGCGTCAGC